>JAYEVH010000372.1:0-164411 GCA_036346255.1 Ampelocalamus luodianensis
TATTGAGCCACGGCGTGCCATCGGACTCTGCACTTGACCGAGCAAGCGGATGTAGCATTCATTTGATCATATTGTTCCTACTATTTTCAAATTCTAATATATTGTTTACAAATTCTATGTATGCATTGCTATGTTGTTTTAAACTATTGTCGATAGTTGGCCTACTAGATGCATTATCGGTAGGAAATGTTTATTCCTCTACTCTTGAAGCCTAGGTTATTTTTTGTGATTTTGGGTTCGATGGATGGACCCTTGTCACTTAGTAGTTTCGTGTCATTAGGCTTAGTCATGCTTAGCTATGTCGGTAGTAACCACACTAGGGGATATGGGACCTCTCTTGGTGAGTACTTTGGGCTGTGTTAATTAATGAGTCGCGTGGTGGGTTGCCATTTAATTATGTGCAACATGAGCACCGGAATGCTACTAAACAAACTCTAATAATTCTAATCTAGACAATCTTAATAAATTTCAGACATGAGCACGGAATGAACCTAAACCTTGTAAAGTTAATTACACGAAGGTTCCAACACGAATTAACCAAATATTAACTAAAACTTTCATCCAAAGACATCAAAAGATAATCGAAGACATGCTAAGTATTTAACATAACTAAAGAGATATGAAGTTCCACTACACATCATTATTACATTTAATCCATTGCATGAGACAAAACATAATAATCTTTGCATTTATTAAAATCAATCACGTTAGAAGATCATTCATCTTTATTTAGTTCGGTGGCATGTGTGTGACTAGCATTCTACTTTCCCCACGCATGGCGTTCTTGGTTGGTACCTAAAACAACAATAAAAGCAAGGGTGAGTCCATAGACTCGGCAAGTACATAAAGAAACCATAACATCGGCAACCATGTAAAGGAGATCAACAATAGAACATCTCATATGCAAATGCAATGCTCAAGGATCCTTTAACTTTAACTTTACGTGTGCATTACACGGTAATGCTGAGTAAGCAACCGTCGCCGCATACCCATGCACGTGCGCGCACGCACGAGGACCAATTGCCCGTTACTCCGCAAGTAGCGGGGACCTCAACCCACACTCCACGAGTGAGGATCTCGGGCCGTCACATTCATGGCGGGATCTCAAAGGAAATATGCTTGGTCACCGCGTGACCAAGCCTCAACATGTTCTCAATATGCATATGCTCATCTCTTATTCATCATCAATCTTACCAAAAGACAACAACATCGTACCACAATAAAGCGTAAGCATAATTTGAGCAATCACCATACTTAAACAATCATCAAGTAAGTCATCTTGCTATGCAATCATATATCAAAAAGCACACAAACATAGCCAATCAATCACACCCATATAACAAACAATGCACTTGCCTTAACCGTGTGAGAATGGAGGGCGTGAAGACGGTGCTGCCTCTGGTACCAATCCCACACCTGGACATGAAGAAAACCCCATACTAAGACCAACATTCTGGACCAAAATCATAAGTAGCATCGCAATTGAACTCGCTAACATCTTAGCATTTTCTAATTCTCATAATTTCTAGCGATCAGTCACTGCAGACAGCTAGCTTCTAAAATACGTAACTTTCTACTCGGGTGTCCAAATAAGATGATCTTGGACATTCTGGAAAGGTAATTAAAATTTCTAAATAAACTTAGTTGGGGAGACCCTCTGATTCCGCCATCTACTAGTCCTACCAATCCATTTAATTAGAGCAAACATTTCACGTCGGGTTTCTGAACAGCGACAAAGAAACTATCATAACTTTCTCTACGTTCGTTCGAATTTAGTGATCTTTAGTTTTCCTGAAAGCTAAGAGGATTAGCCTCGTTTTTCGTTATGGTGAGACCCTCTGGAAACCCCTCTAAATATGCGCTTCTATCAGGTTAACCAACACTAGTAATTCTGCTTCTCTCCAGAAACACAGAAATACTAAGAAATTCATAACTTTGGCTACCGAGGTCCGAATGACTTGGTTCTTGTCGGCAATGAAAGGTAACTACGATATATACAAATTTCTAGGAGAGGCCCAGACCCAATTCTACTTTCAACCTACGCAAAAATGACAATCTTTAACACTGCAAAACACCGACTTACTGACAGAAAACCGTCTCTGGACAGCAGTCCAACAGCAATATTCAGATGACCATAACTTTTGAGATATAACTCCGAATTGATCGTTCTTTAACAATCTGAAAAGGTTATCGAATTATCTACAATAACCTAGTTGGGTGAACTTTCAGATTCTTCCAATTTCCCTATCATATTTTAGGAAATATCCAGACAGTTTATTCTCGTCGGATTTCTGGCAGCAGAAACTAAATCGACCATAACTTTTGACTCAGACCTCGGAATCGAGTGAACTCGGTGGCCACTGAAACTTAAGAAGTAGGTCCAGATATCTCTAGGAGACCAACTCTTCAGATTCCGCTTCTAAGTAGTCGAAACAGATCCCGCAACACACTGGACAGAATTGAACGAATTGAAGACAGACTGGATTTAAGCAATTCTACTGCATAAGCGCATCTAATCACCAACAAACCTTGCAAGAAACCTGATGTTACCCTTGTAGAACCGCTGAAGATCATGAGCGGAAACACCAACTTGCGATCCCTCTCTTTTCCCTTCTCACTTCTTCCTTCTTCTTGCTTCTTCTTGGTGGCCACCACTTTGGAGGTCTTCTTCTTCCAATTGGCGGCATCAAGGAGCTTCACCATGGGAAGGAGATGTTGCTGGAGGTGCTGGACATGGATGGTGGGAGGCGCAAGAGGTGATGGGGGTGGAGGCCAAAGGAGAGGGAGGGGGGAAAATGGCGGCCAAGCATGGGAAGAGGGGTGGCGCCCTAGGGTTTTGGCTCCCCTAGTGGCCGGCTGCCCCCTCCACCTTTGGGCTGAAATTTGTGGGTTGGAAGCCCAGGCCAGTTGTCAAAACTTTCTGATTTCCCCCTCTATTCTTACATTAGATTTCCTTTCTAGTTTGGTCCTCCTCTCTAATTTATTTCTTCTCTCCAAACTAGTTTTGGAGTATTATATTCTACCCCCCTTAAACGGAATTCGACCCCGAATTCAAGACACGCTTAACACCAAAGAACAATTTATTAACATCACCACATTGATGCTGTGAACAATTCCGGATCTTGCTCGCGCATGCGAAACACCAGTCGCAAGTCACTTTCCCCTCGGGCTTATGGGATCACAACACTTTGACCCCAACACTAATCTCGACCTTTATAGATACACTCAACACGTAGGACTCAATGGTGAGGTCTTACTCATTGGCCATGATTCTAGCAAAATCTCAAGCCTCGGACCTCTCACGTACCCACTCCGTGCTGGAATCTACAAGACATTGCGAGCTTAGCAAGAAGAACTCAAGGCGGTCTTAGCGATATGTCAATCTTCAAATCCACGAAACTATCGAACCTATCCAATTACACTTTTGGTTAAACTTCCTTTTAGTACCGATTTACCTTGTTTGCACAAATCACACGAAACTCTTGCTCCAACTCTCGATCGATCACTTTACCTATACAAGCAACAATTCCTTTGACAAGGGACACACAAAGAACTCACTGTCAACTCACTTATCAGAAAAACTCAGCTGAAAACAAAGGAGTCAAAATGCAACCAACTCAAAGTCACCTTCTCTTAGAAGAGCCCAATCCAAAATCAATGGATTTACCACGAAATCTTTTCCACTTTCCAAAATAGGCGGTTTAGAAATAATGCCACACAAGCCAAAAAGCGAAATCACTCGAAAAACCGGTCTTACCCTTTTTCTAAGCGGTAGGAATCACACATACCGACAAGAACCAACCCAATTTATAATCGACATCCATCATAACCACATAGTTCAAGTAAGAACTAAGAAAGCATCTAACTATCCAAGATCACACCATTTACCAAAATCTTTCTTTTAAGAAATCAACTTTCTCTTAAACCATAGGATCCCAAATCATCGTATAACGCATTAACTCATTTCTCTTAAATTGGCAACCTCAAACCTATGCTCTACCGAACACAAAATCCACACTCATGTAGGAGACTCTTCCAATCCACAATATTGTACTCTAGCCAAATTCCCTACCGAATGAACTTGTTAAAATAATTTTCAACACAACTCAATATAGATTTCACCCACCATCACATCCCTTAATCCGTTAAGGATGAACAATTTTAAATTCACATCCCACACTCTCATATACTAGCCCCAAAGGATACTATCGATGATCATTCCACTACTGGAATCCACTCTTATTCTACCATACGCACATAATCAAGTAACCGCCCCAAGACGATTTATTTCACAAGTCTTAGACCTTCTCTAATCCACACCAATCCAATTCAGTTACACAACCACAATATACCCATTCTCCAAACCCTAAGCATTTAACCGACATTCAAATATACCCAATCACTAGCGTCAATAAATAAATATATCCTTTGACCATGACATCCTTAGAAATAATTTAACTCCCATAGGGTTACTTACTAAGGTGAGTCATAGTTGACAATAGTTCAACGATTTACGCTATCCCATTAATCAACATGACACTTAGATTCCTCCACGCGCTACTTTCATTAAACTTCACCACCACAATTCTTACGCACAAACATGCTAAGTATCCAATTGCGATACTACGATAAGTTTGTCAAGAGTCCATAATTTCGATAATCCCAATATTCCAACACGGACAAAGGTTCTTTGGATCATAATTCGTAATAGGTTCCACTAGTTGTAACACTAATCACTTTTATCTCATCGACAACTTTCCATTTAAATAGAATTCTCTCCGGTGTTGTAAATCGAAACCAATTCACTTTATCTTGCTCTTCAAATTGATTGGTTCTGAAAAATCTCAATGATTCCAAATACTTGACCACCTCAACCAATCACCATATTACTCTTTATAACACTTGGCAACACAACTTGGTTAATGCTTTACTCAAAAGGAAGAAATAAAGCAGATAGAAGGTTCAACAGACAAGAAATCGTGGCTCCTCAAGTGAGCACGAGACCAAGAGAGACAATCAAATAGTAGGATCTTAGAAAACAAGATCTGAGCCTTTGTCGAGGCACAAGTCCCACAAGAAGAAATTTTCCACCACCATAAATCATAATAAAACATTGCTATGCAAACCCAAGAAACTCTTGGTTGAGACCACAAGAAAGTTGCGGATTACATAATTTTTTTAGCTCCAACCTCAAATACTTATGGTAAACATTTTAGTTAACACAACGAAAGTAATCTCTTTGATTACAACATTACTTGCCAAACCAAACAAGAGATGTCTTTAATACCAAAACACATTCATCACTTCGGAACCAAACGGAACCTTTCCATATGTCACATTGCTCAACTAATTTTATCTATGCAAAAATCATGAGTCCCAAAAGATCACGAATACAAAACTCCAAATATTTCATTTAACCGTTATTAAAACAATCAACTTACTTTCTCTCCGGAAGAATCATCATCACTCCAACACGTCACAATCTCTTGTAGACCTTATTACTAACATCAAGAATATTTCACTCTTAGCAAGGTTCGTTATCATCAACTCTTCCTTTATAAAGTCCCCAAAACCACCAAACTGTTACATTTCACTTTATCCTCTCTTCTTCAAATGAGGTACACCAAATTCTTACACCCTCACTATAACAACCACCGTATTTTTCAAGGAACCTACTACACAATTTACAAGGTTACACAAAACCCTTTCATCAAAGACATACTATTATCGACAATCTCACCATCAAGCAAACACATGTCACCTATTAAATCCCATCATAAACCTTTCCAACTGAAACACAGCATATTCGGAATGCTCATACTTATTTAGTACACACTAACTCCAATCTAGAGGTTATCATAAACTTTTGATGATTATTCAATCATGGACGAATTGATGGTCTGTATCTATTTGTACTCCCACGAGCATAAATAAGATCATCAAATAGCCAATTAAAGAAGATTTCTATATTAATATCTACCAAGGCGACGATCGAACACATCTTATATTTCTCTTCCGCACAATTAGATTAATCCATTAAGATCAAATAATCTAACTAGTTTAGCAAACTAAACAACTCCAGGGATCAACCACTCCGTTAATGTTCCACAGTGGTTAATAACTCTATTGATTCCAATTAGGTATAGCCGTACACCTAATCACAGTTCAACAAGAACTACTACATGACACCATCAAATTAATCAACTTTCCTTCCAGGGATCTTAGTTAGGATCGATTATACAACACACTACAGACCCAACTTGATAACTCATATCATATTCACTAACTTCTCTGATTATAACCTCCCACTTAACCACGAGATGACATCGCTAAAGGGTTTAGCATTTTCTTTTATAAAAGAACTTTTCAACTTCAACACTCAAGATACCCAAAAGAAATATATTGAATCAAAACTTCCACGTACTACAGGACTTGCAAAAGGAGACTTTCATTATTCAAGAACATCAACCGGATAAATGGGTCATGCTTTCCCAATGAGAAGGACAAAACTCCAAAATAAAGGTCAAACTTGACAATCAACTCGGTTCACCAGCCGCAAGAATAACTCATCAGTTGGGAAAATAATGATTACTTTACAGGACAAATTAAGCCAAAGAAAACACACCAATATATTTTTTTCTCAAAGCAACCCATCAACCACAAGAATAAATAACCCAAGAGAAACTCATCAATCTCAACTGGATAAGAGTTGACCAAATTCAAATTCAGGGAAGAGAACAACTCTTTTAAGTATACTCGCTACCAACGCTGCATTTACGATCTCTCATGTGGATACTTCGCTATTCCTATACAACGAAGCGGTGGTGTAACTGGTATAGCCCAGACCACAACCACTACCTCCACCTCTCAACATGGGTTACCCCACACATAATAACCATAGTATTATACTATAGATATAATGATCATCTCAAAGCAGAATCATTAATACAATTCAACAGATGCGTAAATGCAATGCTTGACCCATCCCATCCTCATGTGCACCGGTGTGTCGAGTTTATAAGTTCATTAACCGTTACAAAATTTTAGTAATTTAAGTTGCCTAGGTTATAAATCCAATCACCACGGACCTACCGCGCTCGATACCAATCAGAACACCTGACCGACATGAGCACGGAATGCTACTAAACAAACTCTAATAATTCTAATCTAGACAATCTTAATAAATTTCGGCAGAACCTCCCTTGTAAAGTTAATTACACGAAGGTTCCAACACACAGATTAACCAAATATTAACTAAAACTTTCATCCAAAGACATCAAAAGATAATCGAAGACATGCTAAGTATTTAACATAACTAAAGAGATATGAAGTTCCACTACACATCATTATTACATTTAATCCATTGCATGAGACAAAACATAATAATCTTTGCATTTATTAAAATCAATCACGTTAGAAGATCATTCATCTTTATTTAGTTCAGTGGCATGTGTGTGACTAGCATTCTACTTTCCCCACGCATGACGTTCTTGGTTGGGTACCTAAAACAACAATAAAAGCAAGGGTGAGTCCATAGACTCGGCAAGTACATAAAGAAACCATAACATCGGCAACCATGTAAAGGAGATCAACAATAGAACATCTCATATGCAAATGCAATGCTCAAGGATCCTTTAACTTTAACTACGTGTGCATTACACGGTAATGCGAGTAAGCAACCGTCGCCGCATACCCATGCCTATGCGCGCGCGCGCACAGGACCAATTGCCGTTACTCCGCAAGTAACGGGGACCTCAAGCCCACACTCCACGAGTGAGGATCTCGGGCCCGTCACATTCATGACGGGATCTCAAGAAACATGCTTGGTCACGCGTGACCAAGCCTCAACATGTTCTCAATATGCATATGCTCATCTCTTATTCATCATCAATCTTACCAAAGACAACAACATCGTACCACAATAAAGCGTAAGCATAATTTGAGCAATCACCATACTTAAACAATCATCAAGTAAGTCATCTTGCTATGCAATCATATATCAAAAGCACACAAACATAGCCAATCAATCACACCCATATAACAAACAATGCACTTGCCTTAACTGTGTGAGAATGGAGGGCGTGAAGACGGTGCTGCCTCGGTACCAATCCCACACTGGACATGAAGAAAACCCCATACTAAGACCAACATTCTGGACCAAAATCATAAGTAGCATCGCAATTGAACTCGCTAACATCTTAGCATTTTCTAATTCTCATAATTTCTAGCGATCAGTCACTGCAGACAGCTAGCTTCTAAAATACGTAACTTTCTACTCGGGTGTCCAAATAAGATGATCTTGGACATTCTGGAAAGGTAATTAAAATTTCTAAATAAACTTAGTTGGGGAGACCCTCTGATTCGGCAATCTACTAGTCCTACCAATCCATTTAATTAGAGCAAACATTTCACGTCGGGTTTCTGAACAGCGACAAAGAAACTATCATAACTTTCTCTACGTTCGTTCGAATTTAGTGATCTTTAGTTTTCCTGAAAGCTAAGAGGATTAGCCTCGTTTTTCGTTATGGTGAGACCCTCTGGAAACCCCTCTAAATATGCGCTTCTATCAGGTTAACCAACACTAGTAATTCTGCTTCTCTCCAGAAACACAGAAATACTAAGAAATTCATAACTTTAGCTACCGAGGTCCGAATGACTTGATTCTTGTCGGCAATGAAAGGTAACTACGATATATACAAATTTCTAGGAGAGGCCCAGACCCAATTCTACTTTCAACCTACGCAAAAATGACAATCTTTAACACTGCAAAACACCGACTTACTGACAGAAAACCGTCTCTGGACAGCAGTCCAACAGCAATATTCAGATGACCATAACTTTTGAGATATAACTCCGAATTGATCGTTCTTTAACAATCTGAAAAGGTTATCGAATTATCTACAATAACCTAGTTGGGTGAACTTTCAGATTCTTCCAATTTCCCTATCATATTTTAGGAAATATCCAGACAGTTTATTCTCGTCGGATTTCTGGCAGCAGAAACTAAATCGACCATAACTTTTGACTCAGACCTCGGAATCGAGTGAACTCGGTGGCCACTGAAACTTAAGAAGTAGGTCCAGATATCTCTAGGAGACCAACTCTTCAGATTCCGCTTCTAAGTAGTCGAAACAGATCCCGCAACACACTGGACAGAATTGAACGAATTGAAGACAGACTGGATTTAAGCAATTCTACTCGCAAACGCATCTAATCACCAACAAACCTTGCAAGAAACCTGATGTTACCCTTGTAGAACCGCTGAAGATCATGAACGGAAACACCAACTTGCGATCCCTCTCTTTTCCCTTCTCACTTCTTCCTTCTTCTTGCTTCTTCTTGGTCGGCCACCACTTTGGAGGTCTTCTTCTTCCAATTGGCCGGCATCAAGGAGCTTCACCATGGGAGGGAGATGTTGCTGGAGGTGCTGGACATGGATGGTGGGAGGCGCAAGAGGTGATGGGGGTGGAGGCCAAAGGAGAGGGAGGGGGGAAAATGGCTGCCAAGCATGGGAAGAGGGGTGGCGCCCTAGGGTTTTGGCTCCCCTAGTGGCCGGCTGCCCCCTCCACCTTTGGGTTGAAATGCTGTGGGTTGGACGCCCAGGCCCAGGTTGTCAAAACTTTACATATTTCCCCCTCTATTCTTCTGTTAGATTTCCTTTCTAGTTTGGTCCTCCTCTCTAATTTATTTCTTCTCTCCAAACTAGTTTTGGAGTATTATACCACACCTCTTAATAAGTCTTGGATTCCTAGTAGGAATAGTCATACCGTTTAAACAAGTTCATCTTGTAACGACTCTATGACAACATCAAGCTTATTAACTTCACTTCCAACGATCTTGGTTAAGATCGATTACGCACCACATTATAAACCCAACTTGATAACTCATACATTATCAATCTATCCTTTATGCTTAAAACCTCTCACAAAAATACAACAAAACATCTCAAAAGAGTTTTGATACTTTCCTTCCCAACGAAGAGGCACTAAACTTCAATATTCCAACTACTCTAAAAGAAGTGCGTAAAGTCAAAACGTACTTCAAAGAAGTTTGTAAATGATACTTTCCATTATCTAAAACACCAAACAAATAAACGGGTCAAGTTTGCCAACAAAAAGGTAGAACTCCCATGACAAGGAACAATATTGCCAATGGCAACGTTTACAAGTAGCAAGAATAGCTCAAGAGTCAGAAAAGACAACATTTACTCTATAAAACAAATACAAACCAATTGAAATCCATCAACTGCATTGTAACCATTATCCAAAGAAGGTTCATCAACCGCATGCGGCTCAACAGTTGGAAAATAATGTTTGCTTTAAGGATCAAATTAAACCAATGGAAGAGAACAACTCTTCTAAAGATACTCACTATTCTCATACTGCGAACGGTGGTGTAGCCTGGTAAAGCCCAGGGCCACAACCACGGCCTCAACCTCTCAACATGGGTTATCCCCACACAATATAATCACAATCAATTAATGAGCAATAAAACTCAATTCATATCAGCAATCAATACTATGATAAAGCGGAACGTAAATGCAAGGCTATGCCCATTCCCATCCTCATCGTGCTTAGTGTGTCAAAATTAATATTTCATGAACCACGGACCTACAGCCCGCTCTGATACCAACTGTAACACCCCAGTCCAACACGACCCTGGAATGCTACTAAACTAACAACAAAGCAGATTAAAACCAAGACACTTTACTAAATTCCGGTAGAACCTTCTCTCTTTAGCTAACTTTACCAAGGGTTCCAACAATTACATTTATCCCAATTAAACAATCGAACATTCAGCATAATCAGTAGGCATTCATGACATACTAAGTGACTAGAGCATAATCACCAATATCCAAATATGCTAGTCTTCGTTATTACAAATAATCCAACACGAAAGCATCATCATATTGAATCAATTAAGCAATTTGCTCATTTATTAAGGCATGATTTGAAATTTAATCAACTTTAGAAGGTTCATGGTAGTGTGCGTGTGAACATAGAGCTACTCCCTCCCATGCATGTCATTCTTGGATTGGGTACCTAAAACAACAATAAAAGCAAGAGTGAGTCCACCGACTCAGCAAGTACAATTTATGGCATCAACAGCATACATAATGGTAAATCATCAATTATTATCCATCCAGCCACACACCAAAAGTATCACATGCTCATGCTATGCAAATGCTCAAATGCTCCTTATCTTTCTCTCTCTTTGCGCATTACACCGCATGCGAGGTATGCAACCGTCCTGCGACCCATGCTGTGCTCGCAAGCACAGGGACCAATGCCCAATACTCCGCAAGTATAGGGGACCTCAAGCCCACACTCCACAAATGTGGGGACCATAAGCCCATCGTTTACATGATGGGGACCTCTTCTCAATGCCCACATTCCACGAATGTGGGACCTCAAGCCCGTCATCTACATGACGGGGACCTCAATATGCATTCCGGTCACCACGTGACCGTGTATTATGAATGCTCTCATGGTGCACATGAACAATTACCGCTTTGCAATAAGCATGAACAACATCAATACCATACATGATTAATGATCCACTCGTATCATAAGCATTCCTCATCTTTAACCATCATATCATACTATCAATAAAACACGGCTAATATATCAATACTAGCATGTATCATAGACTTCATAACTTTCAAACATCCATTAATAACACATAACTCATATCACTAGAAACCATGAACAATACCAAACATACCACCATAACAATCATGGATAACACAAACACTCTAGTATTTATCAAACAATGGCATGCAATGTTTTCTATCATATCCATCACTATACTTGCCTTAACGCGAGAGTACGAGGGACGTGCGAGAAGGGCTGCCTCGGGATCAAACCTCCACCGAACATATTTATAATGCACGCTAAGATAACAGTAATAGGCCAAACAACTATAAAGTAAACACGAACTCGCAATAGTTCCTTTAGCGAACCCAACCCCAACTTCTATGTTATTCGTCCCCTCGTGGACAAATCACGTTCTAAAATTCATAACTTTTAAAGCTTAATAAAATCTCCATGTAAACCTAGTTGGTGAGTCCTCCTGATTCAGTCATCTAATAACCCTATCGAGCTAATTATCATAACAACAAATTCACGTTAGGTTTTCTGGACAGATCACTAAAACTATCATAACTTTTGCTACGAAAGTCCAAATCTTGCGTTCTTTATCTCTCTGAAAAGTTATGGAAATTAACTACATTTTTCGTTATAACGAGATCCTCTGATTTCCACTTTAACTAACAGTTTTATCCAGTTTCCTACAATCTGCCCGAACGCTGGCAGATCAGCAGGACAGCGATACTTAAAAATTCATAACTCCCAGACCGTTAATCGGATTTGGGTGTTCTTGGCGTCCACTGAAAGCTAAGAACATAAGCCAACTATCTCTAGGAGGGTGGATCCCCAGATTCTACCTCTAAAAACATGAAAACTGTCGTCCAAACTACTGGACATAATGCGATGTATTAAACCGACGAAATTCAATCTACCATACGACATCAACCGCAACTACTACGCAACAACCAACGAAGAACACACGACGTTACCCTTGTAGAATCGCAGCAAGGTGAAGATTTGGCCCCGTGAAGATGATCTCTCTCCTTTCTTCACTTGATCGGCAAAAGAAAGAGCACCGACGGAGAGGAAGGGAGGCACCAATGGAGGATAGGGCTGCATGAGAGGAGGGTGATATCAGAGCGGCGGTGGTACTGTAGCAGGTCATGTGCTACAGTAACCCTAGGGGTTTTTACTACCCCTAATGGGCCAAGACTATAGGCCTTTAGCCCAAGATTTAATCCCCTTCAAGAGAAACTCTAAAATTCCATTTAAAATCCTGAAAAACCGGTTTAAATTCAAATAACTCTCTCCCGTTAATTCTTTATAATACTTTTGGGGTATTACAGAACCCAAGAGAAATTCAGCATCCACCACAGAACAAGAATTTGCCAAATTCAGAGATGAAGGAAGAAAACAACTTTCTAAAGCAGCTCACGCTCAACACCTGCAACTATGGTATTCGGGGTATCTACTCTATTCGTCTACCACGAACGGTGGTGTAACCTGACAAAGTCCAGGGCCACAACCATGGCCTCCACTTCTTAACATCCATTATCGACACGCATAAACAATATAATCAATTATGATTATACATGATCATCTCTTGACAATCATAAAATAAATTCATAGATATAGAATATCATAACGTATCATAGATTAACAACAAGAAAGATAGTACAGAAGCAATTCAACAATTGCTCAACAAATGAAACATAACAATAGAAATGCGGAAACAATGGATTTCCCAACCCCTCCTACTGTGCACAGTGTGTTATTTTTAATAACTTATTTACCACGGACCTAAAGCCCGCTCTAATACCAACTGTAACACCCTGGCTATTCGGAAGCCAAAATGGTACCTAAAGACCAAACATATAACCATACAGTGGAATAATTTCAATAATAACTCATCAACTAAGCTAAACAGTTCATCATCAATTGAAACATGAACGGAAATGTAATATTCAATCCACTAAGATAAACCTAACAAAGAATAATCAAAGAACTTTAATAGTTACTCAATCAAAACTCAACGAACAGAAATGTATCATCCATGTCTAGGTTTAATTATTACAGTCCAACAATTAACGAATGTGAGGCATTAATCAATCTTGAATTGAAACTAAT
The DNA here is from genome assembly GCA_036346255.1 of Ampelocalamus luodianensis. Taxonomy (NCBI): domain Eukaryota; kingdom Viridiplantae; phylum Streptophyta; class Magnoliopsida; order Poales; family Poaceae; genus Ampelocalamus; species Ampelocalamus luodianensis. The sequence goes on from JAYEVH010000372.1 coordinate 13,716, forward strand.
GTAAAGTGTATTATTTGAGTAGTGCATGTCTACTCCCTCCCAAGAGAACTTCATCAATGATCACCCAAAAAAACAAATAAACAAACAAGTGTGAGTCCAAGACTCAGCAAGTACAAAGAATGAGAACAGACAACCAACATAAACAAGACAAACTCTTCTTAACTTCTGAACAAATATCAAATGAATACTTATGAAGGTATGAGATGAATGTACCAAAATCAAAGGAATGGACTGCACACATGCATATACCGGTATAGCTAGTGACACACCCGTCGGTGCTCACTCAAGCCCGCATCTTAACAAAAATGCGGGGATCCACTTTCCGTATGAAGAACGTTTCATACGGGTGTCCCAGTCTGCCCATCCTGGAATTAATGGGACTTACGTACCCATCCTGGAATTGATGGCCCTTCATCATCCACTCCCGTGGACGGTAAATGACAATGAATGCATGAAATAAAACTATTGAATGAATAATAACATCATCTCTAATCATGGATTCAACACAGATGAAAGAACACAGACAAACCATTTTCTCTTGAATCATAAGAAATCACATTATAATCATAAAAGCATTCATCCAACTCAACCATTAAGATTAGCAGTGTACTTGCCTTCCGCGGTGCGACGCGTTAGTAGGCAAAGGTGGTACTCCTAAACCCGAAGCTTCACCACCTAAACAATTAAATAACTGAAATAAGGATAAGATGAACACGACACTACTGATTAACGTTCTACAATGCTTCTCCTGCGATTCAAGATTTGACTAGAAACACTAAACTGAAAACCAACGCATTCAGCCATAAACCGCCTCTGGACAGCAGCACGGTAATTAACATATCTCATGATATGGAACTAGAAAAGAGGTGAGCCCAGCTTCTGTGGATTCTTAACTGACAAATCTACAATACTCTAGTTGACAAGATAATCCAATACGGCCAATTTAGTACGCTAACAGATGGTCGAACTTTCAGAACAGAAACTGCCTAAATGTACAAACAGCAGTATTAAAACGATCATAACTCTTAATCTATAACTCCGAATTGATCGTTCTTTAACAATCTGGAAAGGTTATTAAATTACCCACAATAACCTAGTTGGATGAAAACCCAGATTCTTCCAATTACAAATTCATATTTTAGGAAATAACGAAACAGATTAATCTCGTCAGAAATCTGGACAGCAGATACTAAATCTATCATAACTTTTGACTCGAACGTCGGAATCAAGTGAACTCGGCGGCCACGGAAAGATAAGAACATAATCTAAATAACTCTAGGAGATCAAAACTCCTAATTAGCCATCTAAACACACGAAAATGACTGCGCAATCCACTGGACAGAATTGAATCTACAGCGGGACGAACTCGATCCAATCAAACTAATCTAATTTCGCATCTAAACAACATCAAAACAGCGGGGAAACGAATTGATGCCTTTGGAGACGCGTGAAACGCTGAACAAAACCCACGAATAGGATCTTCTTCTTCTCCTCCTTTCTTCTTCTCCCTTCTTCTCCTTCCACCATGGTGGCGGCACCTGGAGCTTCTTCCTCATCTTGGTAGAGCAGCGGGGAGGGGAATGCTCTGATACCACATGCTACAAGTGCGGTGTGGTACTGTAGTAGATGTTAGGGTTTTGGGAAAGGCACCCCTTCTTGACTCCACTACAAGGCCGCCCACTTGGCTAGGACGCCTGGGGCAAAGCCCAAGATCCAATCCTCCATCAAATCTTGAATTTTCATTTAATTTTCCTGTAAACTTTAGTGCATTCAAATTTGAATAAATTTCTCTTCCGACTGATATGTTCTCTCTATTTTATATTCGGGGTATTACACTGTTAGCCGGCCTTAAGGGGGGGAGGCGCCACCCTCTCCCCACAACCCTAGCCGCCCCTATTCCCCCTCCCCACCCCTTGGCCGCCACCCCCACTCCTCCCCCTCCATCTTGCGCCACCACCAAGGACCACCCATCTCCCCCTCCATTGCTGCCGCCCCAAGTCCCTGGTGCTGCACCTCCATCACCTGGAGCCTCTCGCGAAGGACGGAGTGGATCTTCGCAAGGTTGCTGATCAAGAAGGCGGGGATCATCTTCGAGGATCAACCATGGTCTTCCTGGGTGCTCCAAGGGTAACGATTATTGGTTGTCGTCGTTTGATTAGTCGTAGAGGAGAAATCGATTAGATTTGTTTAGATCAAAGTCCGTGCGCAATAGATTCAAATCTGTCCCGCTTTGTTGAGGGGCGTTCGGGTTCTTAGAGGCCGAATCGAAGTGTTGATCTCTTAGAGATAGTTGGGTTATGTCCTTAGATTTCAGTGGCGCCAAGATCACCCAAACCGATTAACGGTCAGCGAGATATGAATTTGTTAGTGTCGCTGTCCTCACGATCTGTCAAGATCCGGACAGTTTGCGAAAAACGGGTTAATACATTAGTTAAAGAAGAAATCAGAGGATCTAAATATAACGCAAAATGTAGGTAATTTCCATACCTTTCCAGAGAGCTAAAGAACGCAAGATTTGGACTTTCGTAGCAAAAGTTATGGTGGTTTTAGTGTCTTTGTCAGAGAACCCGACGTGAATATTGATGTCTTTTAATTTGGCTTGGTAGGGGTATTAGATGGCTGATTCGAAGGGGCCCTCAACTAGGTTTAGTTGGGGAATTTAATTACCTTTCAGAAAGTATTAGAACACCTTGTTTGGACCCTGTAATGAAAGTTATGTATTTTAGAAGTTGGTGTCCACGGAGGGACAGATCGATCTATTGAGTTGGAATTGGGAATGCGCTTGAGAGTATAGCGAGTTGGTTATGCAATTATTTATGTTTTTGGTCCAAAGATGATTGTCTTAGCGTGCCTTATAAATATATTCAGTGGTGGATTGATCCCGGGCAAGTACCTTCGCACGTCACTCGTTCTCGCGGTTAAGACAAGTATAATGATGGATATAATTGATATTATTGAATGGAATTGTTTGATAAATACTATGAGTATTTGTGTTGTCATGATTGTAATGGTGGTATGATTGGTAATGTTCATGGTTTCTAGTGATATGAGTTACGTGTTATTCATGGATGTTTGAAAGTTATGAAGTCTATGATTATGAATATTTGTAGTATGAATAGGTTATTCGTATGCAATGTTGTTGCGGATGCATATATCTATTAATTTGAGGTTTCATACATATGCATCATGATGGTTTATTGAAGTCTTGGTCATGTGATGACCAAACAATTGTTGAGGTCCCCGTCATGTTTATGACGGGCTAAAGGTCCCCATGCTTGTAGAGCATAGGCTTAGTTCTCCATACTTGAAGAGTATGGGCAATGGTCCCTGTGCCAGATGGCACAGGCATAGGTGTGCATTGACGGATGTGCACTTTGCATTACCGGTAAAATACAAAAGAGAAAGAGAAAGATAAAGAGTATGTTGAGCATATTGCATAGCATGTGTATGTAAAGTAATGGGTGTGTGGATTGTGAAATACAGTCGATGAGTTACATGCATGTATGCTGTTTATGTCATTTATTATATTTGCTGAGTCTTTGGACTCACCTCTTGTTGTTTGTTGTGTTTTAGGTACCCTTACGAGATGAGCATGCATGGGGGGAAAGAAGGATTAGCCTTGTTGCACTATCGCACAATCTACCCATAATGGAATGCAAAAGAAAATTAATTAGTAGTTGAATGAATTACTTAAAGTACACTTTGTGATTATTGCTTTGCTTGGAGTAAACTGTAATAAACGGATAGATGTTTTTGGATGCTCTTGATCTATATCCTAGATGTTTAGTTGCTATGGATGTTATAGTAACGAATAGCCAGTTTTGATTTTGTCTTAATCAAATTGCAAGTTGGAATACTTATATATGCTATATCTGTTAGTTGGAACCTCCGGTTTAGATAACTATACAAAGGAGGTTCTGCCAAAATTTTGTAAGGTATTTTAGTTTAACTTGTCTAAATTATTTAATTCAAGAGCATTCCGTGCCTTTGTCAGTGGGGTGTTACTGATTGGTATCGTGAGCGGTCAGAGGTCCGTGGTATTTGAATTATTAAACTTGACACACTAATCACATTAGTTGGGAATGGGTTTTTGCATTGCATTTACGCTTCCGTTGAGTTGTATTGATGATTGCTGTTATGAGTTGAGTATGATTTGCTCATTAATTGATTATATAATTATTATGTGTGGGGATAACCCATGTTGAGAGGTTGAGGTCGTGGTTGTGGCCCTGGGTTTTACCAGGTTACACCACCGTTCGCGGTGTGAGAATAGGGAAGCGGTTACCTCGGATATCTTAGTACAGGTGTTGTTAGGGAGTATCCTTAAAGAGTTGTTCTCTTCCTTGAATTTGAATTTGGTCAACTCTTATCCAGTTGAGATTGATGAGTTTCTCTTGGGTTATTTATTCTTGCGGTTGTTGGGTTGCTTTGAAAAAAAAAAGTTGGTGTGTTTTCTTTGGCTTAATTCGTCCCGTAAAGCAATTATTGTTTTCCCAACCGATGAGTTATTATTGCGGCTGGTGAACTGGGTTGATTGTCAAGTTTGACCTTTATATTGGAGTTTTGTCTTCCTCATTGGAAAGCATGACCCATTTATTCGGTTGATGTTTTTGATTAATGAAAGTTTCCTTCTGCGAGTCCTTTAGTACGTGGAGGCTTCGACTCAATGTATCTCTCTTGGGTATTTTGAGTGTTGAAGATTGATGGTTCTTTTTTATGAAAGAAGATGTTAAACCCTTTAGCGATGTTTTGTCTTGGTTAAGTGAGAGGTTATAACTAAAGCAATTAATGGATATGATATGGGTTATCATGTTAGATCTGCAGTGTGTGCATGATCGATCCTAACGAAGAGCCTTGAAAGGAAACTGATTAATTTGAAAGTGTCTTGTAGTAGTTCTCGAGGAGGGGTGATTAAGAGTATGGTTATACCTAGTTGTAATCAATAGAGTTAATGAGAGATGTAGAACGTTAATGAAATTGAGTCGATGACTAAGAGTGATACATTTGGTAAACTTCTTTGGTAAATTGGATTAACGTGTCTCAATGGTTTAATCTAACCTTTTGGGATGGTTAAGTTCAAAAGGAGTTAGATTATTGTCTTAGTGGGTACTACTCTTGGAGTAACCTTTTTGTGGATACTTAGTGATTATAAGTAATTGCTAGGTGCAAATAATGTCTATTAATGTTTGGTGATGAGCATTACTAAGAGATAAATTGATGGGATTTAACAGATGAACAATATTTACATGATGGTAGAACTATCAGATAAAAGTATGTTTTTGATGAAAGGGTGTTGGAATAACCTTTTAATTCGTGCGGTAGTTTTCCTCTAAAATAAAGTGGTTGTTGTAGTGAGAATATAAGATTTTGGTATACATTCAATTGAGGATGAGATGATAAAGGGGTCTGTAACATTTTGGTAAGCCTTTGGGGACTTAATAAAAGGAAGAGTTGACGATAACGAGTCTTGTTAAGGGTAGATCGTTCTTGATGTTAGTAAGTTTGTCCACAAGAGATTCTGACACGTCATAGTGGTGATGATTCTTCTAGAGAGAAAGTAAGTTAATTGCCTTTTGTAATATTAGTCAAATGAAATGTTTGGAGTTTTGTATTCGTGGACTTTTGGAAGTTCATGATTTAGGTAGTAGATGGAATTAATTGAGCAATGTGACGTATGGAAAGGTTCTGATTGGTTCCTAGGTGGTTAATGTGATTTGGTTTTAAAGGGCATTTCTGGTTTGTGTTGGCAAGTAATGTTGTAGTCAAAGAAAATTGCTTTCTTTGTTAACGGAAAATGTGTACCATAAGTATTAGAGGTTGAAAGTTCCTTCTTGTGGGACATGTGCCCTCATCAGCAGACTTGTATTTTGTTTTCCGAGATCATTAATATTCGACTGTTTCTCTTGGTCTCTTGCTCACTCCAAGGAGCAACGTTGTTCTTGTGCGTTGATACTAGTATTTGTTTGTTTCTTCCTTTTGAGAAAGGAATTAACTAACTTTTATTGCTAGAGTCTTATAAAATGTAATATGGTGGACAAGTATATGATAGTGGTGAGATTTTGGGAACCAAGCTATTTGAAGAGCAGTAGAAAGTGAGTTGGTTTTGATCAATAACCTTTGTCCATGTTGGGATATTGGGATTATCGAAAGTATGGACGCTTGGTAAATTTATTAGAGTATCGCAATTGAATACTTAGTAAGATTATGTAGAAGAGTTATGATGGTGAAGTTTTATGAGAGTAGTGGTGCGGAGAAATTTAAGTGCCATGCTAATTGATGGGATAGTAGGTTGGGTTAAGATGTCGACAGGTATGCCCTAGCTTTAGTGAATAACCTTCTGGGAGATAGAATTCTTCTAAAAGATAATTTGGTCGAGAAAATATTTACATATGGATGATAGTGATTGAGTATGTTTGGAGTGTGGGAATTTTAGTGAATGAATCTGAGGATTTATCGATATTTTATACGATAAGTTTGTTGTAGGAGTCTTGGAGGTTGAATTTAGGCTTTGCATTTTTATGCTAGAACCTTAGTTGCCAATGATTATATGAAAAAGTAGTAGAATAAGAGTGGATTCCGAATAGTGGGATGATCATTGATTGTATCCTTTGGGTGTAGTAAATGAGAGTGTGTGATGTGAATTTCAAATTGTTTACCCTAACGGATTGAGGATGTGATGGTGGGTGAAATCTATATTGAGTTGCGTTGGGAATTATTTTGTCAAAGTAATTCATTTGGTAGAAGTTGGTTAGAGTGTGATATTGTGGATTGGAAGAGTCTCCTGTATAAGTGTGGATTTTTGTGTTTGGTTGAACATAGCTTTGAGGTTGCCAATTTAAGAGAAATGAGTTAATGTGTTATGCGATGATTTGGGATCCTATGGTTTAATAGAAAGTTAAATTATTAAAAGAAAGATTGTGGAAAAGGGTGTGATCTTGGATAGAGAGATATTCTCTTAGTTCTTATTTGAACTATGTGTTTATGATGATGTCAATTACAAACCGAGTTGGTTCTTGTCATAAGTATGAATCCTTCCATTAAGAAAAGAAAGGGAATGGTTAATCTGGTTATTCGAGTGTTTCGTTTTTGTCTTGTGTGGCATTTATTTCTAAACTGCCTACTTGAAAAGTGAAAAAGTTTTCATGTTAAACCCATTGATTTTGGAATGGTCTCTTCTAAGGGAAGATGGTTTTGAGTAGGATGCATTATGACTTCTTTGATTTCAGTTGAGTTTTTGTAATACCCCGAAAGTGTGACAAGCAATAGTCGGAAGAGGTTAAGTGTTCGGAGAGAAATAAATGAAATTTGGGAAGGGCCAAGTAGAAAATGTGCTAATTAACATGAGAGGGGGAAAATCGCTGTCTCACCACAACTTGGGCTTGGGCCCTGGCCCATGAGTGTGGCCGCCAAGTGAAGGAGGGGGCACCACCTCCCCAAACCCTAGCTGAAATCCCCTTCTCCCTCCTCCCCCACTCCCTTTCTCGGCGCCTCCCCATCTCCACCCTTGCGCCCAAACCTCTTCCCTTTCCCTGGTTGCTTCCTCTTGCGCCTTGTCCTTCCCCTCCCTAGCCCTTGCTTCCGGTCAAGAAGTGGAGGAAAACCTCCATTTGTGCGGCGGCAAAGAGAAGAAGAGGAGGGAAGAAAAGGAGGAAGAAGAGGAGGAGGAAGAAGAGGAGGAAGGAGTTCGTCTTCGTGTGGTGGGTTCTTCTTCTCGCGTCTCTACAAGGGTAACGTCGCTGGTCCTCGCTGGTTTGGTACCGTAGTTGCATTCGCGTCCGCTTTGGTAGATCGATTTTCGCCTCCTCGCTAGGCGGCGTTCGTCCGAAGGTTGGGGTCGTTTTCGTGAGGTTAGAAGTAGAATCGGGATTCTGATCTCCTAGGAAAAGTTGGGTTATGGTCTTAGCTTTCAGTGGCCGCCAAGATCACCCAAATCCGATTAACGGTTAGTGAGTTATGAATTTTTTTTAAGATTGCTGATCCGCTGATCTGTCGGCATTTAGGCAGTTTGTAGAAAACCAATTAAAACTGATGGTTAAATTGGAAATCTGAGAACCCCAGTATAACGAAAGTTGTAGATAATTGTCTTAGATTTCAGGGAAGCACAAGAACGCGAAATTTGGATAAACGAGCTGAAAGTTATGATAGTTTTAGTGCTCTGTCTAGAAAGTCTGACGTGAAATCGATGTCTTATTAATCGGCTTAAAAGTGATTTTAGATGACCGAATCAGGGGAGCTCACCAACTAGGTTTAGTTGGGACATTTGATAAACTTTCAATGAAGTCCAAGAACACCTAATTTGGACCACTGTACAGAAAGTTATGAATTTTAGAACTTGACGTGTTCGAGGGCGATGCATCACTTAAGAATTTGGGGTCGAGATTGCGTTGCAATCGCTACTTGTTGTGCTAGTATATTCAATTCATGTTTTTCGTTATCGTGGTCTTAGTTATATTCTTAATGTTTAGGTGGGGATTGGTACCGGGCAGCACCGTCTTCACGTTCTCCGCCTCACACAGTTAAGGCAAGTGCATTGTTTGTTAAATGGGTGTGAATGCTTGGCTATGTTTGTGTGCCTTTTGATATATGGTTGCATAGCAAGATGGCTTATTTGATGATTGTTTAAGTATGGTGATTGCTCAAATTATGCTTATGCTTACTGTGGTACAATGTTGTTGTCTTTTGGTAAGATTGATGATGAATAAGAGATGAGCATATGCATATTGAGAACATGTTGAGGCTTGATCACGCGGTGACCAAGCATGTTTCCCTTTGATATCCCCGTCATGAATGTGACGGGCCCGAGATCCCCTCACTCGTGGAGTGTGGGCTTGAGGTCCCCGTTACTGCGAGTAATCGGCAATTGGTCCTGCGCGCGCGCGCACGTGCATGGGTATGCAATGACGGTTGCTTACTCGCATTACACGGTGTAATGCACACGTAAAGTTAAAGATAAAGGATCCTTGAGCATTGCATTTGCCTATGAGATATTCTATTGTTGATCTCTTTTACATGGATCTGTGTTGTTATAGTTTCTTTATGTACTTGCTGAGTCTATGGACTCACTCTTGCTTTTATTGTTGTTTTAGGTACCCGAGCCAAGAACGACATGCATGGGGGGAAGTAGACTACTAGTCACACACATGCCACATGAACTAAATAAAGTTGAATGATCTTCAGAACGTGATTGATTTTAGTAAATGCAAAGATTATTATGTTTTGTCTCATGCAATGGATTAAATGTAATAATGATGAGTAGTGGAACTTCATATCTCTCTAGTTATGTTAGATACTTAGCATGTCTTTGATTATCTTTTGATGTCTTTGGATGAAAGTTTTAGTTAATAATTGATTAATCTGTGTGTTGGAACCTTCGTGTAATTAACTTTACAAGGGAGGTTCTGCCGAAATTTATTAAGATTGTCTAGTTTAGAATTATTAGAGTTTGTTTAGTAGCATTCCAGGCTCATGTTGGGCCGGGGTGTTACAGTTTTTCAAATAAGTGAGTTGGTAGACGAGTTCTTTGTGCGACCCTTGTTAAAGGAGATGCTGCTTGCATAGGTAAAGTGATCGACTGAGAGTTGGAACAAGAGTTCCAGGTATTTTGTGCAGACGGTGTTCTTCGGTACCAAAAAGGAAGTTTAACCAAAGGTGTGTTGGATAGGTTCCTTATAGTTGCGGGAATTTGTAGGTTTACGTATCGCTAGGACCGCCTCGAGTACATGCGCGGAGTACGCAATGTCTTGTATATTCCAGTGCTGAGATAGTACTTGAGAGGTCCGGAGCTTGATATTTTGTTAGAGCGGTTGGCCAACAAGTAAGACCTTACCTTCGAGTCCCGTGTGTTGAGCGTACCAGTAAAGATCGAGACTAGCGTTGAGGTGAAAGATGTTGGTAACCGTCAAGGTGATGTGATCCCATAAGTCCGAGAGGGAAGCGACTTATGAATTGGAGTCTCACATGCGCGAGCAGTATCCGGAATTGTTCACAACAGGTAAGTGGTGACGTTAGCAAGTTAAGCAAGATTAGAATTCAGGGTCGAATTCCGTTTAAGGGGGGTAGAATGTAATACCCCAAAAGTATTCGAAAGGAATTAATCGGGAGAAAGTTTCTTTTAGAAAAAAAGATTAATCAGGAGAACAGAGGAGGGTTTCTGCGTTTATCCGGCAACTTGGGCTTAGGCCTAGGCCCATGTGGGCTGCTGGTTGGCCTTAAGGGGGGAGGCGCCACCCTCGCCCCACAACCCTAGCCACCCCCCTATTCCCCCTCCCCACCCCTTGGCCGCCACCCCCACTCCTCCCCCTCCATCTTGCGCCACCACCAGGGAGCCACCCATCTCCCCCTCCATTGCTTCTGCCCCAAGTCCCTGGTGCTGCACCTCCATCACCTGGAGCCACCCCTTGGTGCCGATCTCTCCGTTGCCGGCCTCTCGCGAAGGACGGAGTGGATCTTCGCAAGGTTGCTGATCAAGAAGGCGGGGATTGTCTTCGAGGATCAACCATGGTCTTCCCGGGTACTCCAAGGGTAATGATTATCGGTTGTCATTGTTTGATTAGTCGTAGAGGAGAAATCGATTAGATTTGTTTGGATCAAAGTCTGTCTGCAGTAGATTCAAATCTGTCCAGTTTGTTGAGGGGCAGTTTCGGGTTCTTAGAGGCCAAATCAGAAGTGTTGATCTCTTAGAGATAGTTGGGTTATGTCCTTAGATTTCAGTGGGCGCCAAGATCGCCTAAATCCGATTAACGGTCAGCGATATATGAATTTTTCAATGTCGCTGTCCTGCTGATCTGTCAGCATTCGGGCAGTTTATAGAAAACTGGGTTAATCCGTTAGTTAAAGAAAAACTCAGAGGATCTCGATATAACGAAAAATGTAGGTAATTTCGATACCTTTCCATAGAGCTAAAGAACGCAAGATTTGGACTTTCGTAGAAAAAGTTATGGTGGTTTTAGTGTACTGTCCAGAGAACCCGACGTGAATATTGATGTCTTTTAATTTGGCTTGATAGGGGTATTAGATGGCCGATTCAGAAGGGCCCCTCAACTAGGTTTAGTTGGGGAATTTAATTACCTTTCCAGAAAGTATTAGAACACCTTGTTTGGACCCCTGTAATGAAAGTTATGTATTTTAGAAATTGGCTGTCCACAGAGGGGACAGATCGATCTATAGCAGATGGCATTGGGGATGCGCTTGAGAGTATAGCGAGTTCGGTTATGCCATTATTTATGTTTTTGGTCCAGTATAATTGTCTTAGCGTGCCTTATAAATATATTCAGGTGGTGGATTGATCCCGGGGGCAGTACCTTCTGCACGTCACTCGTTCTCTCGCGGTTAAGGCAAGTATAATGATGGATATAATTGATATTATTGAATGGCATTTTTTTGATAAATACTATGAGTATTTGTGTTGTCATGATTGTTATGGTGGTATGATTGGTAATGTTCATGGTTTCTAGTGATATGAGTTACGTCTTATTCATGGATGTTTGAAAGTTATGAAGTCTATGATTATGAATATTTGTAGTATGAATAGGTTATTCGTATGCAATGTTGTTACGGATGCATATATCTATTAATTTCAGATTTCATACATATGCATCATGATGGCTTATTGAAGTCTTGGTCATGTGATGACCAAACAATTGTTGAGGTCCCCGTCATGTTTATGACGAGCTAAAAGTCCCCATGCTTGTAGAACATGGGCTTAGGTCCCTATACTTGCGGAGTATGGGCAATGGTCCCTGTGCCAGATGGCACAGGCATGGGTGTGCATCGACGGATGCGCACTTTGCATTACCGGTAAAATACAAAAGAGAAAGAGAAAGATAAAGAGCATGTTGAGCATATTGCATAGCATGTGTATGTAAGGTAATGAGTGTGTGGATTGTGAAATACAGTTGATGAGTTACATGCATGTATGTTGTTTATGCCATTTATTATATTTGCTGAGTCTTTGGACTCACCTCTTGTTGTTTGTTGTGTTTTAGGTACCCTTACGAGATCGGCATGCATGGGGAAAAAGAAGGATTAGCCTTGTTGCACTACCGCACGATCTACCCACAATGGAATGCAAAAAAAATTAATTAGTAGTTGGATGGATTATTTAAAGTACACTTTATGATTATTGCTTTGCTTGGAGTAAACTGTAATAAACGGATAAATGTTTTTGGATGCTCTTAATCTATATCCTAGATGTTTAGTTGCTATGGATGTTATAGTAACGAATAGCTAGTTTTGATTTTGTCTTAATCAAATTGCAAGTTGGAATACTTATATATGCTATATCTGTTAGTTGGAACCTCCGATATAGATAACTATACAAAGGAGGTTCATTAAATTTTGTAAGATATTTTAGTTTAACTTGTCTAAATTATTTAATTCAAGAAGATTTGGGCCTTTGTCAGGCTGGGGTGTTACAGTTGGTATAAGAGCGGGCTGTAGGTCCGTGGTATTTGAATTATTAAACTTGACACACTAAGCACAGTAGTTGGGAATGGGTTTTTGCATTGCATTTACGCTTCCGTTGAGTTGTATTGATGATTGTTGTTATGAGTTGAGTATGATTTGCTCATTAATTGATTATATAATTATTATGTGTGGGGATAACCCATGTTGAGAGGTTGAGGTCGTGATTGTGGCTCTGGGTTTTACCAGGTTACACCACCGTTCGCGGTGTGAGAATAGGGAAGCGGTTACCTCGGATATCTTAGTACAAGTGTTGTTAGGGAGTATCTTTAAAGAGTTGTTCTCTTCCTTGAATTTGAATTTGGTCAACACTTATCCAGTTAAGATTGATGAGTTTCTCTTAGGTTATTTATTCTTGCGGTTGATGGGTTGCTTTGAAAAAAAAAGTTTGTGTGTTTTCTTTGGCTTAATTCATCCCGTAAAGCAATCATTGTTTTCCCAACCGATGAGTTATTATTGCGGCTGGTGAACTAGGTTGATTGTCAAGTTTGACCTTTATATTGGAGTTTTTTCTTCCTCGTTGGAAAGCATGACCCATTTATTCGGTTGATGTTTTTGGTTAATGAAAGTTTCCTTCTGCAAGTCCTTTAGTACGTGGAGGCTTCGACTCAATGTATCTCTCTTGGGTATTTTGAGTGCTGAAGATTGATGGTTCTCTTTTATGAAAGAAGATGTTAAACCCTTTAGCGATGTTTAGGTTGTATTAGATCGTTGTTTAGGTTGTATTAGATGCGAATTCGATTACGCAATTCTGTCTAGTACCTTGCGCGATGATTTTCATGTGTTTAGCTTATGAATTTGAAGATCCCATCTCCTAGCGTTATGTGGGGTTCGTTCTTAGCTTTCAGTGGGAACAACGATCACTTAATTCCGAGTTACGGTTTAAAAGTTATGATGAATTCTTTGCTGCTATCCTGAAAGTCTGACGAGAATTAACAGTCACTGTATTTCTTAAAATATGACAATGTTAGAGGCTGAATCAGAAGTATTGCCCAAAACTATTTTTGTAGATAATCTCATTAGCTTTCAGGATTGATAAAGAACACTCTAATTGGATTTGTAGAATAAAAGTTATGATTATTTCTTTGTTGTTGTCTTTTTTTGCTAGGCAGATTCTGCAATAGACTTTTATCTAATTGTTAGCCTTATATTTGGGCCGAATTAAAGAATTCACCCAACTAGTTTAATGTGGATATTTTCATTATCTTTCCATAGGATCTGAGCTCACTCCGTTTCGAGTCTCATATCAAAAGTTATGCTTTGTTTAGTACTGTTGTCTAGTTGTCGTCCTATTAGTCTATCGGGTTAATTGGGTAGAACGACCATGTGAACCTTGGGTTGAGGTTGATGCGATTAAGCGTTTCGAGTAGCGTCCTATTCATGTTGTTTCTTATTCAAGTAATTAAATTGTGTGAGAGGAGGGAATTCGAGATTAGTGGCTTCGTCCTTACCTCCTAACGCATCGCAGTTCGAAAGGCAAGTACAATTGAATTGTCTTGTTTGTTGCTTGTTCCACTTGATTGATGATTAAGCAATGGGTAATTTCAATATTTCTTATTTCTATTCATAAATGATATACCTTGATTCTTCGATACTATGTTTACTTTCAAAATACTCATTCATTCCTTCTTTCATGTTCACCACGGAAGTGGGTAGTGAAGTCCCATCATTCCAACAAAGGCAAGTACCTTGTGATTTTTATGGTTGGCGAATGCTGAGTGATTGTTGTTCATACTGTTATTTTTATGATCCATGAGTAGATTCAATACTTCATGTTCTTTTTACGTTTGTTAGCCCATGTTTAATGAGATGATGACTTTCTTTATTCATAATTCATTCTATTCATTCATTGTTCATGTTTCATCCACAGGAGTGGAATGAAAAGACACATCAATTCCAGTATGGGCACATAAGACCCACGATTCCAATATGGGCGGATTTGGATTCTCGTATGAAACGTTCTTCATACGGGCCTTGGATCCCCGCAATTTGTTAAATGCAGGCCTAAGTGAACACCAACGGGTGTGTCACTTGCTATACCGGTATAAGCAGAAGTGGAGTTCATGCATTTCACCCATTCATATGATTTCATCCATTCTACCTTTGCATTCTATACTGTGATGTTATGTTCTTATTCATCTGTTCTACGTTCGCATTCTATTCCGTGATTGATATGTTCATGTTTAGCATGGTTCGCTTTATTCTGTTGTACTTGCTGAGTCGTGGACTCATTCTTGCCGTGTTTATTTGTTTTAGGTAACCATTGAAGATGACATGCATGGGCGGGCTTAGTCACATGGATCACATCATTCACTTCTGTAACACCCTGGCTATCCGGAAGCCAAGATGTCACCTAAAACATCTAACATACATCCATAATGCGGAAGAACTTGAATCAAGTATATCAACTAAAGACAGCATTAAGATAAACAGGACATGGTGAAGGGATCCTTCCTTCACCTTCTAAGTTATTTAATACTGAACATCAATAAAGAAGGTTCACACGCAGTAATAAATCAACATCCAGGTGGAGAAGGTATCCTTCCTTCTCTAATTATAATTTAATTATTACAGTTCATCGTTAACGAATGAAATATGGAACTAAAATTTAGTCTTGAACATGAATTTGATGTTGTGAACAAGTAGTGCGTGTCTACTCCCTCCCAAGAGCCAACATCGGGGTTACCTAAAAACAAACAACGCAAGAGTGAGTCCATGACTCAGCAAGTACGATTATCAATAAGATAATCATTCAATATGAATAAGACAAACTCATCATCGTTTGATCACATCACAACCGATTACAAATGAAAACATGATATGAATGCTCAAAATCAAAGGAATGGACTGCACACATGCATATCGCAGATAGCCGTGAAACACCCGTCGGTGTTCACTCAAGCCCGCATCTTAACAAAAATGCGGATCCACTTCCCGTATGAAGAACGTTTCATACGGTGTCCAACATTGCCCATCTTGGAGTTAATGGGTCTTACATGCCCATTCTAGAATTAATGGGTCTTTCAAATCCACTCCGTGGACGGACATGACAATGTCCAACACGCCCACATTGGAATGGTGGGACTTGCAATCCACTGTGGACGAAACATGCATAATGAATGCATAGAATGAAATACGAATATTGAAAGACATGATAACAAAACATGGATTCAACACATATGAAAGAACATAAACAATCCATCTTCTCGTATCATACCAAATCACAGACATGACCATATAAACATTTATCAATCACAATCATTAAGGGTGGCAATGTACTTGCCTTCCACGATGCGACGCGTTAGTCGGCAAAGGTGATACTCCTAAACCCGAGGCTTCACCTCCTAAACAAGTAAAATAATTTCAATAAAGACATAATATACCCAACACTACTAATCGATGTTAAACATCGCTTCGATGACTCTAGTCATTAATACAAAACTTAAATGAAATCAACAATTTCTGACATAACTTAATTCTGGACAGCAGCACGGTAATTGACATATCTATTGGTCTGGAACTCGGAATGAGGTGAGACCAATTTCCATGGATTCTTAACTGACATATCTACAATACTCTGGTTGGGCAAAGTTCAGATTTTGCCTCTAATAAAATTTGGCCCACGGCTCAAATCTGTTGACTGAATTAATAGACAGAAATATCGGCTAAATTAAAATATCCATAACTTTTGTTGTACAACTCCAAATTGGACGTTCTTTAACAATCTGAAAAGGTTATGAAATTATCTACAATAACCTAGTTGGTACGACATTCATATATTGTCTTTAACAAAAAGTGGCACACGGGTCAAAATTAAAGATAGAAACCGACATACAAACTGGACAGACTGACATACAATCTGGACAGTCACAAAGAAAAGTGCATAACTTTTGATCTATAAATCCAAATGAGGTGTTCTTTATCAATACTGAAAGCTAGTGATATCACCTTCAAAATTTGTTATGGGCAAGACCTCTGAATCACCCTCTAACTAGGCCATAAATCAACCTATACAGAGACTGCTATTTCTCGTCAGGATTCTAGACAGCAGATAATAAATCTATCATAACTTTTGACTCGAAAGTCGGAATTCAGTGTTCTTGGCGGCCACCGAAAGCTAAGATCAATATCTACAAAACGCTAGGAGATGGACAACCCAAATTCGGCCTCTAAGATCACGAAACAGGCCACGCAACATTCAGGACAGAACTGAAATTCTAACGGCAGCAATTCAATCCAATCAAACTAATCGAATCAGCATTCGAAACAACCTAAACAGCGAGGAAATCGATCATTACCCTTGTAGAACCATCGGAGATCGCTGATCAAATCCCACGAAGAAATTCTCCTTCAATCCTCTCTTCCTTCCTCTTCTTCTTCTTCCCACGGTCGGCCACAAGCAGCAGGAAAGATGGCGCCGGGAGAGGAGGAGCAGCAAGCGGCGAGGCATGTAGCACGCCACATCTGTAGCACGGGGCTACTGTAGCACGGCGTCTACTGTAGCAAATGGGGCTAGGGTTTGGTCCCCTCCTCCCCTTGCCTTCTAATGGGCTGCCGGCCCACTCATGGGCCTTGGGCCACTATGGTGGCTCTCCTCTTCTCGAATATGGGTTGCGGCCCATACTTCTCCTAAAATTCTGAATTTTAACTTATTTCTCTCTAATCTTACAGCATTCGATATCGAATAATCGGGTATTACATTCTACCCCCTTAAATAGGATTCGACCGAATCCTCACACGACCTCGCGAAAGGTCGATTGCAACTAAAAATTAATAACAGTAACATGTACTCGATATGAACAAATCGAATAATGCTCGTGCATGCGAGCCCGACTCCTAAGTGGCCTCTTTCTCGGATGAGGACACCACAACATCTTGACGCAAATCGACGTCGTCTTAACACTCGTCCCGACACTTCCAAACTATACTCATCGGACGAGACTCGAAGGTAAGATCCTACTCGATGGTCAGCGTTGTTAACGAATAACAAACTCCGGATCTCCTGTACTCACTCCACACCAAATGAAACCAAAAGTGAGTACAACGTGTAGGAATCGAGACGGTCTTAGCGAAACAATGACTATCGAAAACAACCCAATGAACACAGGTTAACCTTCTCCTTGAAGTCGAACCACACAACAAGCACATAGAGCACGGAAATCTTGTTCCACCTCTCCATTGAACTCTTCACCGAACAAGGATCACCCTCTTTTAACCGGAAACATACAATCGAATTCTTTTTAAGCAAACTCTTTTACCGGCAAAACACATCTGAATAAGAAAAATTCACATCACAACTATACGTTACCAACTGAGTACTGAAGAGTAAAATCCAGAAATCGAATTTCATCAAGAAAACCTTTCCACTTTCCAAGTGGCAAATTGCGAATAAACGTCACGAAAGCCAAAGGGGAGATCACTTGAACGCTCAAACCAAAAACTTCTTTTGTTTTGCCTGAATTGGAAAGAAGCAAACATGCCAACACAACACCAACTCACCATGCAGAAGACACCAGTCAACAACATAAAGCTCAAATGAGTAACAAGAAAACGCTTCAATACCCAAGGTAACATCCTTTTTTCAATTCCTCTTTTAGGAATAAAATTTCTCTCGGACATTGGAATTCAATTCATCGCATACCACAGGGCTCAAACCTCTTAATTTAACAACCTCAAATTAGGCTTAAACGAAATACATCATCCACACCTTTGTGGAGAGACTCTATTGATTCCATCAACACTCTGGACCACTCCTTCAACCGATGACATTAATTTGATAGAAGGCACCAAAGCCCCGCAAAAACCCATGCAATCTCATCACCTCCAACTTTCAAGAATATCACATCGAATTTTCAAGACACCCGATCATGAACTACAACAAAAGGGTTCTATCGACAATCATTCCACTACTCGAGTACTCAGTTTTCTATCTCCTCTACACACCAATCTTTAGGTGACCAAAAGTTTAGTATGAAAACGGAAAGCCCAAATTTAACCTCCGAGACCTCTACAACGAATTCCTCTTATAACAAATAGTGAAATCATCGATTAAATCTCTATGATCCCCACAATTCCGATATACTCACTCATTGACATCATCAGAATCACTCATACCACATCGCGATACTTTCAATAGTGTTATCTGTATAAAATTGATTACGATTTCCATACATTTGATAATCCCCAACATTTCAACATGAACCAAGGTTCGGAACTACACTATACCATAGGTCCTACTTAGTCGAACCAATATACGATTTTACCTCGAAACCAAACATTCCATCTGAATCAACTTCCTCCAAGAGATTCGAGTCAAAACCAACTCATCTTCTATTACTACTCCAATAGTGGGTAGCAAAACTCACCCCTACAAACACTTAACCACCACCAAACAAACAACAACTTACGAGTTGTAAAACTTTCTGAGACAAAGCGGTTGATCCTTTCTCAAAAGAAAGAGGCGAATAAGAACAAATTTCACCACACAGAAAATGTTACTTGCTCACAAGTGAGCACAAAACCAAAAGAAATAATCTGTAATAAAGATCCGGAAAAACGAAAGTTGAGTTCACACGGAGGGCACGCATCCTCGAAAGGGAATAGCAAATAACCACTAATAAGAAAAAAATGACATTGCGATTGAAACTCGACAACTCTTGAGTGAAAAGAGTAAAAAGTTTATGAACAATTCGAATAACTACAAGTTACAAAACTTGACTCAAATTCTCAAATATTCCTACTGCACTCTTTCCCTTAACACTGAAATTAATTCTTTGACTAACATCGCTTTGCCACAACGTACAAGATAAGATCTTTAGTCCAAACCACAAGGACTAATTAAGAACCAATGAAATTCTTCCATACGTCATATTTGTTCAGAACAGTTCAACTACACAAGAAACATGAGATCCAAATAATCTCAGCCACCAAACTCGAGACATTTCCAATTACAGGATTTCGCAAACGCAAGTAGATTATTCTCCTCTTAAAGGAACCAACATAAGTTCTTTGATTGCAACCTCACGTTGCCAACTCGGACAAAGAGCCTTTAAAATTAAATCACACAAATCTCTTAAGAAGCAACAGGACAATCCAATACCTTAATTTATTTAAACTAATTTCACTACGGATGATTCATGGGCTCAAAGAAAATATCACGAAAGCTAAACTTGAATTATTATCATCGAACGATATCACCAACTGTAACACCCTGGCTATCCGGAAGCCAAGATGTCACCTAAGGCGATCAAATTACTATGGGTATTAACATCAATTTCACAACAACAATTAGAAAACACTTCAAAAGACCCACGTGAAAAGAATGAATTGATTCTTTCTCAAAAGAAGAGACAAATGGAAACGATTTTCACCAACTAGAAAACTCATCCACCACTCGCACTGAACACGGGACCAAGGAAGAAACCAATTAAGCAATGAACTTATAGAACATAAGTGGAGTCCACAGTTGAACACTTAAGCCTCACAAGAAGAGAATATCGAACCTTGAGATAAGAACAAATAAGTACTCAAATCAAAGCACTTGCATTCTTGAAGAACCATTATAACTTTGCAACATATCGCTACTCGATAAACTTCATTTACCACATAAAGCCCGAACCCCAAAAGATCATGAATACAAATTACAAATTTGATCATTTAGGAAATATCACCATGGGTGATCAAATTACTACGAGAATTAACCTCATTCTCACATTTTTAACTATTTAATAACATCGACAACATACATAGTACCAAGAATCATCAAACTTTATTACTCCATCCTAAAACTTCCCAAAGGGAACACAAACCACAAGGTTGAAACAAATTTATCATAACAAGTTTATGCTAAGCAATAACAATATCACAAAGCACGCTAACAAAGACTACTTACGAAATTCATCTACTCAATTGTTGGTGTTGCTCAACACTTTCTTCAGCTCATTAACAAATGATGATTGTACTAACCACACGTATACATACGGTACTAATTCTATTTGCAATCACATAACCATTTATAAACATAGATTCACATTTCACCTTTGTTCAGAAATCATTTCAAAACATGATTAAAGATTCACTAACATAATTTCCTATAAACAAGGTTTCATGAGTCGATACACCAGCACCCATCTGGTACTTTATACAAGTTTCAACAATTTTAGCATACTAGGAAATAGATAAATCTAGCTCTTATGTAAGATCTGAGGTTACGAATAGATATTGACGATCTTTATTTAACATACACCTTGAATCAAATACAAGGACATATCAAATTAATCAGTTTCACTTCCATGGATGGTAGTTAAGAGTAATTGATTTGCACTATGCTAATAACTTGACTTGGTAACTCATATCATAACAATTTATTCGCTTAATCATAAATTCTCAATTTAAGCATGGCAAGACATCACAAAAGGATTCTAACACCTTACTACAAAGAAAAGAGAGACTTCAAACCTCAACGCTCAAGTAATCCAAAGAAACACATAAAGCCAAAGCTTTCCCAAGCAACCGAACTTACAATGGAAAACTCTTCACTAATCAAGTTACCAAATGAGTAAATGAGTCATTCTTTTCAATGAGAAAGAAGGAGCAACCAAGAAAACATCAATCTTGCCAATTGACAACGATCACAAGTAGTAGAAACAACTCAACGGTTGAAAGGCATTATTTGTTTGAGAGAACCAAGAGGATCTATGGAAAACCATAACTATCATGGACCACAAATCCCGGAGAAGTTCATCAACCACCACAGACAAGAATTGCCAAATTCAAATCAAGAAAGAGAACAATTTTCTAAAGCAACTCACGCTTAACACACGAAACTATGGTACTCGGGGTAACTACTCCTCTAACCACGTTATGCGAGCGGTGGTGTAACACAGTGAATCGGAGTAACAACCACGACCTCCACTTCTTATCATTTGATAACATCACGCCTCACCGAAATACTCAATTATGATTACACAGGGATCATCTCATGACAATCATAGTATTAGTTCATAGATATTGAATATCATAGCGGATCATATATTACAGACAAGGATGATAGCGAAGCAATTCAACAATTGCTCAAACAAAATGAAACATAATAACGAGATATTGCGGAAGCAATGTACTTTTCAACCCCACCTCATCGTGCACAAGTGTGTCATTTTAATGTTCTTCTATTAACCACGGACCTAAAGCCCGCTCTGATACCAACTGTAACACCCTGGCTATCCGGAAGCCAAGATGTCACCTAAAACATCTAACATACATCCATAATGCGGAAGAACTTGAATCAAGTATATCAACTAAAGATAGCATTAAGATAAACAGGACATGGTGAAGGGATCCTTCCTTCACCTTCTAAGTTATTTAATCTTGAACATCAATAAAGAAGGTTCACACGCATAATAAATCAACATCCAGTGGAGAAGGTATCCTTCCTTCTCCAATTATAATTTAATTATTACGATTCATCGTTAACGAATGAAATATGGAACTAAAATTTAGTCTTGAACATGAATTTGATGTTGTGAACAAGTAGTGCGTGTCTACTCCTCCCAAGAGCCAACATCAGGGGTTACCTAAAAAAACAAACAACGCAAGAGTGAGTCCATGACTCAGCAAGTACGATTATCAATAAGATAATCATTCAATATGAATAAGACAAACTCATCATCGAGTTTGATCACATCACAACTGATTACAAATGAAAACATGATATGAATGCTCAAAATCAAAGGAATGGACTCGCACACATGCATATATCGGTATAGCGTGAAACACCGTCGGTGTTCACTCAAGCCCGCATCTTAACAAAAATGCGAGGATCCACTTCCGTATGAAGAACGTTTCATACGGTGTCCAACATTGCCCATCTTGGAGTTAATGGGTCTTACATGCCCATTCGGAATTAATGGGTCTTTCAAATCCACTCCCGTGGACGGACATGACAATGTCAACACCGCCCACATTGGAATGGTGGGACTTGCAATCCACTGTGGATGAAACATGCATAATGAATGCATAGAATGAAATACGAATATTGAAAGACATGATAACAAAACATGGATTCAACACATATGAAAGAACATAAACAATCCATCTTCTCTCGTATCATACCAAATCACAGCATGACCATATAAACATTCATCAATCACAATCATTAAGGGTGGCAATGTACTTGCCTTCCACGATCGACGCGTTAGTCGGCAAAGGTGATACTCCTAAACCCGAGGCTTCACCTCTAAACAAGTAAAATAATTTCAATAAAGACATAATATACCCAACACTACTAATCGATGTTAAACATCGCTTCCCGATGACTCTAGTCATTAATACAAAACTTAAAATGAAATCAACAATTTCGACATAACTTAATTCTGGACAGCAGCACGGTAATTGACATATCTATTGGTCGGAACTCGAATGAGGTGAGACCAATTTCCATGGATTCTTAAGCGACATATCTACAATACTCTGGTTGGGCAAAAGTTCAGATTTTGCCTCTAA
Organism: Ampelocalamus luodianensis; assembly: GCA_036346255.1. Taxonomy (NCBI): domain Eukaryota; kingdom Viridiplantae; phylum Streptophyta; class Magnoliopsida; order Poales; family Poaceae; genus Ampelocalamus; species Ampelocalamus luodianensis. Next base: position 36,678 of record JAYEVH010000372.1, read on the forward strand.
TAAAATTTGGCCCACGGCTCAAATCATTGAATGAATTAATAGACAGAAATATCGGCTAAATTAAAATATCCATAACTTTTGTTGTACAACTCCAAATTGGACGTTCTTTAACAATCTGAAAAGGTTATGAAATTATCTACAATAACCTAGTTGGCACGACATTCATATATGTGAGGACCCGGAATATTTAACTAGTAACACTTAACCTCCAAATGGTTCTAGCATTACTAATTAAACATTCTAAGCCTCGATGGACATATGTTTCCCAGAATTGCAACATATGCACATCATCACAAAATTACACATCATTTCCATACAACAAATATCACTAAGTTCAACAACGACATAAAGTAAAGTTATTACAAAAGAGAGCCGACCGGCCAAATAGAATAATATACAAGAATGACAGCGGAAGCAAAATGTGCCATAAGATGGCTAGAACAAAAGTCGACCAGGTTAGCCACACACCCACAAGGCAACCGACCGGGCGCCAAGCTAGTCGCCCATAAGCTACCACAACACAGCTCACAAAAGTGAGGCCCTTCTGCTCACCTTCTTCCTCTGCAACAAAACAATTAAGCATAGCATCGAGTACAAAGATTGTCTTTGTACCCATAAGAGCGACGTGTGGAATAGCGGACCTATTCATAACTACATGCAAGCTTATTTAGGTGGAGGTTGTATGTCTTATTTTGCATGAAGCCAACTTTATTTGCAATAATGTAATACATTTCAAAAGCAAGTTTGCAAATCTGTTTAGTTATCAAAGTAACGATGAAATCTGAGATACATACAAGTAACCACAGAAGTGACTATCCCAATAGTCACCACAACATAGCACGAATCCCGATTCGTACCACCCATCAAGTTTTAATTTAAAGGTTGTAGTCTAACTCTTGGAAGACCTCCCCAAGCGTGTCCATAACCTAGGGCGAGGCTATTCGAATAGTTTTAATACCTGCAGGGGTGTACCAATGTACCCACACTTCGGACCGCCTTTTCGCCACCGGATGAAGCACACTACCTTTGGTATGCCGGCACGGCTAAGTCCTACGAGACATTTCCAATGGATTGAGCTAATCAAGAGCCGCACGTATGGGGTTAACCCTTAGTGATCTGCCAGGCGAAATATGGATCACAAGGACCCATCGTGGAGCGCGAGACACCGGCCTCGGCGGGTGCTCCCCTCCCCACAAACACGTCCATGTTGCATATATCCCATATGCAACCCACCACGCGACTCATTAATTAACACCCCCCAAAGTACTTAGTCAAGAGAGGTCCCATTTCCCTCTAGTGTGGTTAGCACATAAAATGCTTGGTTTAGTGTAACAAGATGTTCGGTCCTTGTTGACTTAGGCACCATTCGATCACACCGAGAATCACACCAACATACCATTGTGCCCAAGTCTAAATCATTTTGCTTTTAGTTTTAGTTTTCACAAGTAGACATGGCACAAGGTGGAAATCATAAATCATAATAAGTTTTGTGTGATCAAGGTTATCGACAAGTCGATAACCGCCCATTTCTACCGAAGCTAGGCATGGCTAAGCAATTTATTCGCAACTACTAAGTGACAAGAGCCCTCCACGAACTCTTAATCACGACAAGTAACCTAGGCTCATGGTAGTAGAGGATAATCATTTGCTAAGGAAATGCATCTACTAGGCCAACTATTAAAACAAAGTAGCAATGCATACATAGAATTTGTAATCAACATAAATACTTAAAATCTGGGATTAACATGATCAAACTGCTTGCCTTCTTCTTTGTTGCTCAATTGGTTGCGGAGGATCGTTCTCGGGATTACCGCAAATGTCGAATCTAAGCGAAGGCAAAAGAACCAAGAACAACCAATAAGACGAGCCACAAATAAACAAAAGAGCAAGCAAAACTTAACCAAATGCGTGAAATTTACACATAAGGTAGAATACGAATATACCTAGACATAGAAACTGGAAAAACCTAATTTGGATTTATGGTGCAAAGATAATGCATAAAAATACATTTTTACCATAATTAGCACTTGTAGCAAAAATATTTTCTAGAGAGATTTTGAAGCTGGAATTTTTATGGTAGCTACCTACTGGTATATAGGTAACCCATATAAAATTTCAGGTCATTTGGAGTTAAAGTGATTTAGTTATGATTTTTCTAAGATGCAAAATTGGCACAATGCACTTTCCAGAGCATAAATATGTTCAAAACTAATTTTCAGAGAAGTATACCAACAGAGGTTTTCTAGAATTTATCAAATATATTTTGCATTTACAGAGAATTACTTGTGCATTTTATAAGTCTTCCAGAATTTTCTAAATGCTAAAAATAGGTACTAACTCATTAATCAAGGTTTCTGTTACAATCTTGGACCTACCATCATTTTTATATTAACATTGGGTTAATAACAAATTTATCAAGGTTGGAATCATTCATTTTGGACATACACAGAGCAAGATATGCATTTTCTAAAGTTTTATTCATTTTCTGGAATATTCCAAATGACAGAAAGCAAGTTATTCCTAGTTATAAAATTTTCTGCTACAGGAACATGCTTACATCCATTTTTATAATAAGCCAAAGTGATAACATGATTTATTACAGTTTGGATTAACTAAAAAGCAGTTAAAATGAATTAGTTATGAGTTTCTAAAGTTTTTACATCATTTTCAGTCGTTAAATAAATACTTACCGAAATACAGAACAACCCAAAACAAAGAAAATGACGTGGGCGCCCGTGGGCGTAGATTTAAAATCAACGACCCACGCGATTTGGAAATAGCGCCGCGCGCCAAACCTGTCGGGGTCCACCGTTGGATCAAGATCAACGGCTCATACGAGTGTATGCAGCCGGACGGTGCGGTTGCTTGGGCCAATCAACGCGGTCGGCAGATGGGCGGTCGAACGCACCAACAACCGGATTGTCCGATTGCACACACGATCTCGACCATTGATCGCAAGATCGGCGGTCCGAGGATGATGAGGAACCGGATGGTCGAATGCACTCACGATCAAGACCGCAGATCTAAAAATGAGCGGTGGGTGATGATCGAAGTTCAAGCGAGGATCTTGACATGTGGGACCGCATGTCGGTGACTTCGAGTCACCCAGCGCGGGTTTACCCCGTGCACGGTGCCTTGGACCCACTTGTCCGCCGATCGAGTGGTGGTTAGGACGGAATTAATGCCACTAATGATGATCATTAAATAGATACTAATGACTCACGGAATTTGATTTTAATCCCTCGGGCCTGACGATGACCTGGAGGTTAATCCCGGCGATTAAATGCCGACTCATTTAATTAAGCAATGATTGACATTAATGATGTCGGAACAGTGCGGAGTGAACCAGAGATCGATTTAAGGATATTGGGCCCACTGGTCAGTGGCTCAATAATAATGATTAAGACACAATTAATAACTAATGATTGGTAATTAATGTGTCCTAATGGTGACAACGGGAGCGCTGTGCCGGCAAAACCCGAGTGGCTTCCACGGCGAATCGCCGGCGACACTGGCCGCGGCGGCGCTCACCAAGTACTAAAATGGAACCGCAATAGCACAACGAGTCTAATGGTAGCATTCTCGCCGGCGGCGAGGGACTGGAACGCCGGCTAGCCGGAAAATGAAAACGGGAGCTTTACTGCTAAACATGAAAATAGCGAAAAGCTCCGCTGCGGTCCAAGGAAGCGGGTGCCATGGCTTCTAAGGACTAATAAGAAGCTACCTTAGCGAGAAGAGGCTTCAAGGACGGTCGGAGAAGCTTGACCACGGTGGAAGCTCGCCGGACTTGAAGGAGAAAACCCGCAAATGACACCCTGAGCCAAATGAGTGATACCAAAGCTTCAGTATAGCTTCATAATGATTCTCAGAAGCTATATGAGCAAAGAATTGGAAAATGGAGCACTCACCTGAGCTGAGGAAGAAGATGACCAAATTCGGCCGAATTTGAACAAACCCCAAATTGGAAAATTCCTGAGAATCAAATCCAAAATTAAGTGAGGGGAAATGTTCAAGGTGATGAATAGATGAGGTTAGGGCAAAGAAACATGAAGGAGGACCACTGGAACACCAAGAACACTGATGGAGCTCCACGGGTCAACAATGGCGGTTTGCCATTTTTGAGGTATTAAGCTCCAACACTGTGAGTGAAGCTTGGTGGTGGTCTAAAGACATACCAGGAGACATTGAGGGTGCTTATAAAGTCATGAAAGTGTTAGGGTTTGCACCACTCCTCTCGCGGCAAAACACGAAACACAAGCGCGGTAGACAAGGAAAAGAGGTGAAGAGCGTGTTTTAGGGCATGGCCTAGTTCAATGTACCGCCCATACCACTACACGTCGGCTAGGGTGGCTTTAGGGAGCAAGAAATGACCTCACCATGCCTTGCACTGTTTTACGCGGCGGAGGTTGAAGATGACAGCGCAAAAGCTCAGGCGACTCACGACCCTACGATCTAAATCGGACGGCCACGAAAGCACCACGCCTCCCGGGTTTAAAACACAGCGGGAGATTGCGAGCCTTGATTAGAAATGGATGGCTCGTTGCCCACGTCGCAATTCTTATTTACAACGAAGAGTGCGCGGCGTTGGATCTTAATCCAACGGCTCGATCCAAAAATACAGCGGAGGTCCGAAGGTTCGGAGGACCACGGCGGTTGGATTGAGATCTAGCGGTTGACAACCAAACTTGCAGCGGAAGGTCCGAAGTCTTACACGCGCGCCGCCGTGCGATTAAGATCTAACGGGACGAGATCGATTGCGCGCTTTAAAGAGTGGCTCGGTGCGTTTAGTTGGTGGACCGAATCAAGTGGCTCGAGCCGAGTCGACTCGAACCCAAGCAACGATGAAACCACGTTTGACTTTGAAAAAACGAGACTACGAAAGATTTATTTGAGGTAGCAAATTAACTCCAAAAATTATGAAAATTTTACAGGAGCTTGCTAACTCAGATATTAACCTTGTGTAAAATTTTCAGAGATTTTTATGCTGCGAATAAATCTCCAAAAATTCTGCAAGGCTCTGTTTTAATGTTTGGTGAGAGTCAAACAGGTTTGTTGCCTCTAAAATTTTCAAACAATTTCTAAAAATTGTGAGATTTTTCAGAGGGTCACATACCATCACAGAGACTTAGGAAAATTATTTCAGAGGATGATCATAAGATTTGACAAGATTGTTTTGGAATAACAAGAGTTGGATCAACAAGACTTGTGACAATGTATTTCCATAATTCCTTGTACAAGAATTTCTTGGCACCACAGGAATTACATGATGTAAGAAAAAGTTTTAATTTTTACTGATTTTCTTACATTTGAAACACAAGCCCAAAATTGGGATGTTACAACTCTCCCCCCCTTACAAGAATCTCGACCCGAGATTCTGTTTACTCGGAGAAGAAAGAAGGAAAATCTGCACGAAGGCGATCTTCACGCTCCCAAGTTGCTTCATCTTCAGAATGGTTTGACCATGAACCTTAAGGAACTTGGCGACACGGTTCCTCGTCCTCGTTCGATTCCTCAAGAATCTGAGCAGGATGCTCGCGGTAGGTCAAATTCTCTGTACATCGAGAACCTCAATGGAGCTTCCTCGGTCGGGACACAGAGGCACTTCTTGGTGTGAAACATGGAACACATCATGCACACCCTCAAGTGCGGTGGTAGCTCCAATCATGCATTGCTCCAACTTTCTCGATGACACGGTGGGCCCAACATATCGAGGAGCCAACTTGCCCTTGATGCCAAAGCGATGGCCCTTCAAGGGTGAGACTTTGAGATACACAAAGTCATTGGGCTCAAAGCTCAACTCACGGCGACGGCGATGCGCATAGCTCTTTTATGCGGGTGGGCGTGCGCGGATGCTCGCGGATCATCGAACTTGACTTCGGCCTCATTGATCGAATCGGGCGAAAAGCGTCGCTCACGATCTCGACCGGTTCAATGGGGTTACGCATCTCCTCCCATACAAAGCCTCAAGCGGTGCCATGCCAGGCGGCTGGCGTTGTTGTAGGAGAACTCGGCAAATGGTAGGCACTTCTCCACTTCTTCCCATAGGAAAGAACACAAGCGCGAGCATATCTTCCAACACTTGGTTGACTCGCTCCGTCGGCCATCGATCCCGAGGATGAAAGGCATCTTGAAATGAAGGCGGGTCCCCATAGCCTCTTGCGGACTATGCCAAAACGCGAGTGAAAAGTGCACCACGATCGAAATAATCGTCTTGACACGCCGTGAAGACTCACAATCCTCGAGACATAAAGTTGGCCAAAGGCCCCACGGGCCGAGTCTTGGCGGGAAGGAAGTGTGCCACTTTAGTCAACACAGTCGATCACGACCCAAATAGCATCATTCCCTTTGGGCGGCGGGGCAATCCGGTGATGAAGTCCATGCCAGCGAATCCACTTCCATTCGGCGGTAAAGGTGAAGAAGACTCTGGGCCAGCGATGCTCGGCCTTCACCACGACGACACACGTCGCGCCAGCAGCGATCACGGCAATCTCGCGCTTCATTCGGGTCCACGAATCTCGGCGAAGATCTGATACATCTTGGTAGCCGGGATGAATAGACAAAGGAGAATCATGGGCTTAGCGGAGAATCAAATCCGCAATTCCATGACCTTAGGGACCACAAGGCGCTGCCCAAACCACACAATGCCATGCTCATCCTCGAAAAGCACTTGGCTATCCATCCTTGATGTTACGCGATCGGCTCACACCAACATCTGTTTCTTTCATGCGCCTTGATTTAGTCCACCAAGGTTGGTTGCACAACCAATGTAGCAAGAGAAGCCGTGCTCGGTCAAACCCAAATTAAGGCGCTGAAATTACGAAATGAGAGCGGTGCTGCTGCTCTTGGAGCATCAACATGTTGCAATACACCTTAGTGAGTGCATCCATAACAACATTGGCCTTGCCGGATGAGTGCTGAATGCCCATGTCATAGTCCTTGATCAATTCCAACCATCTTCTTTGCTGAGGTTCGGATCTGTTTGGGTGAACAAGTACTTCAAGCTCTTGTGGTGGAATACACCTCAGCAGGTTACCAATCGGTAATGCCGCCAAATTTTGAGTGCATGGACCACGGCGACCAACTCCAAGTCATGAGTAGGATAGTTGAGTTCATGAGGCCTTAGCGCGCGATGCATAGGCCACAACCTTGCCCTCTGCATAAGAACACAACCAAGACCACGGCGAAGCATCACAATAGATATCGAAACTCTTGTGAATATCGGGAGAACAAGCTTGGGGGTGAGGTCAACCGCTTCTTGAGTTCTGAAAACTCACATCACAAGCGTGGACCACTCAAACTTCTTGTCTTTCTTGAGTAATTCGGTCATAGGCCGCAATCTTGGAGAAATTCTCGATGAAGCGGCGGTAGTAGCCACCAAACCAAGAAAACTCCACATCGGTGGCTGACAGGTGACCCCAAGATAGCACATCAACGACCTTGCTAGGATCCACCACACCTCTCTTTGAAAGAACATGGCCCAAGAACGCCACTTCCTTCAACGAACTTCGCACTTCTTTGAATTTGGCATACGGTGGTGTTCACGCGGCTTGCCCAATACAAGTGAAGATGCTCGACATGCTCTTCTTCACTCTTGGAGTAGATAAGGATATCATCGATGAATACCACCACAAACCTATCCAAATACTCCATGAATACCGAGTTCATAAGATTCATGAATAAGCGGGAGCATTAGTCAAACCAAAAGACATGACGGTGTACTCGTAAAGTCCATAACGAGTAGCAAAGCCGTCTTAGGAATATCCTCGGCCGATCGACTTGATGATAGCCAGTCTCAAGTCAATCTTGGAGAAGACTCGAGCTCGGTCAAGCGATCGAAAAGATCATCAATACGGGGCAAAGGATACTTGTTCTTTACGTCACCTCATTAAGCGGACGGTAATCAACACACATGCTGAGGTCTTGTCCTTCTTCTTTACAAAGATAAGCTGGACAACCCCAAGGAGATGAGCTAGGACGGATAAAACCCTTCTCTTGCAGCTCACCCGGTTTGCTTCTTGACTCCTCCAACTCATTAGGAGGCATGCGTCGGCCTCTTAGAAATAGGGGCGATGCAGGGCGGCAACTCTATCACGAACTCGGATCTCGAGCAGGAGGCATCCACGGTAAATCTTCGGGAAAGACATCCGCGAAGTCACACACGGTGGGGCGTCGTGAATCTCCAATCGGGCCGCTTCAGGACATAAAGATGGGGTTCTACTTAGCGTGGCGAAAACCCAACTGTTCACTGAAGAGTGGTGAGGTAGACAATCTTCTGGCACTGTCGATTTGCCCCAAGTGTTGGGACAACCAATCCATGCCAAGAATCACATCCAAGCGTCGAGTCGAGTAGGATAAGATTCGCCAAGAATCCACTCGCCGATGTGGATAGGAACATCCGGCATACTTGGTGACTCTCATTTCCGAACCGGAGGCGAATCGCGATGGAATACCCAAAGGAACACGGTGAAGTCCACAATCAACGACAAAGACCTCGAAATAAAAGAATCGAAGCTCGAGTCAAATAAAGCGTAGCGGATGTAAATTAACAAGGGCGTACCCAACACAACGTCGGGCGCCTCTGTGCCTCCTCGGCCGAGATGTGGTTGACTCGACCACTCCCGACACCACAGGTCTTACGGATCACCTTACGGTCGGTGTGTGACCATTCCGCGTCCTCCATTGGGGCGAGGGCTGCTCGATCCTCGAGGGCAGCTGCTCGCATAATGGCCCTTCTTGTTGCGGTAAAGCGAGTAACATCGGCGGTGGGTTACGGGCGCAACTTTCTTGCTGAGTCGCAGTGCGTGGTGAAACACGGCTGCGGGGACGAGCAGCGGTGCCGAGCGGCCTTGGCGGTGGTGAAGCCAAAGCACGAGCCTGGTGTGGGCCCAACACGGGGGCAGTGAGGCCGGCTGTGCAGACCGGTGCGCCTCCCACTTGCGCTTGCGGGACTCACCCAGCGCCTTCGCCTTGTGCTCGGCGGCGATGGCCTTGTCAACCAAGGCACGGAAGTCGACAAAGTCCACTATAGATAGCTTGTCTGCGGCTCCTCGGACAACCCATCCATGAACTTCTCTGTTTAGCCTCATCGAGGCCACCTCTCCGGAGCATAACGAGCCAAGTGGTTAAACTCGTAAAGATACTCGAGAGCAGGACTTGCGCCCTGCAAGCGCAAGAAACTCCTTCTTCTTGAGCTTCATCGGCCATCGGGAATGTGGGCCCGGAAAGCGGTCGAAACTCATCCCACGAGACAACGTGTCTGCGGGGTGCATGGCGAGAAAGTTCTCCCACCAAGATAGTCTTTGCACCCTCAAGGCGATGGGATGCAAAAGTGCCGCTCTGCTCACGGGCGGCGATATTGAGCTTTCGCTCAACAAGGCGCGACCAATCATCGCGTCAGTGGATCCTCCGATCGAGAGAAAGTGGGTGGCTGCGTGCGGAGAAACTCCGCAAGCCCACCACGAGGCGGTGGCCACCACCGAGATCTGAAGCGGCGGCGGGAGCGGAGGTGTTCCTCGCAATGACCTCCAAGATGCGGAGTGCGGTCCATGCGATTCCGCTCGTCGAGCGAACCTCGACCATGGTGGAGGAGGAAGCTCCTCATCGAACCAGCGGTGATTATTGCGAGTGGTTCTTGTCATCTGTTCCACAAAAATAGGTTAAAACTCAACTCGGAGCAGGAGACAAAGAAAACTACTAACCTCTTAACAAAACACTCTTTAAAGGCTCAAGTATCAACATAAAATTGCAGCAAGGTCATAAAGATAACAACCACCTTCTGTTATGACTAACTCGTATGGAAAAGCGAGTAATCAATTTTCGGGAAGACAAATTTCAGAGCACTACTCTGTTGAGACGACTAGGAGCAGGTGAAAATCATACTAAAGGAGGGTTAGACACTAAGCTAACTCATATCACTTCTTACCTGTTAACCCTACAAGTTTTAGTGGAATTAACCTCTCATTTCAGCACTTTCACTACCTAGATGCTAGCTGTCGAGAAATTGTCTTGCTTGCTGTCAGTTTCTCCATTCAACTTATGGCGAAATTTGCGGCTTCCATGACTCTAATCTTCTCAAGACAGCCATACTTTTATTTTATAACTCTCATGATGTCCCCAAAACCAATCTACTCGATAAACAACTATCTTTTGAAAGAAGATGAGAGAAAACTCAGCTTTCAAATTTAGTTTAGAATGAGGTGAGATGAGCAAACTAGGATAGATGAGAAGTAAAATCTGGAACTTACTTAAGATTTTCAGGAAAGCACTGATATTTGGAAAGTAAGTTTTCAAAATATACTAGGGACGTCCAAGCTAGGGGTTTCTACGGTCAGTATGGCTCTGATACCAACTTTGTGAGGACCCGGAATATTTAACTAGTAACACTTAACCTCCAAATGGTTCTAGCATTACTAATTAAACATTCTAAGCCTCGATGGACATATGTTTCCCAGAATTGCAACATATGCACATCATCACAAAATTACACATCATTTCCATACAACAAATATCACTAAGTTCAACAACGACATAAAGTAAAGTTATTACAAAAGAGAGCCGACCGGCCAAATAGAATAATATACAAGAATGACAGTGAAGCAAAATGTGCCATAAGATGGCTAGAACAAAAGTCGGCCAGGTTAGCCACACACCCACAAGGCAACCGGCCAGGGCATAAGCTAGTCGCCCATAAGCTACCACAACACGACTCACAAAAGTGAGGCCCTTCGGGCTCACCTTCTTCCTCTGCAACAAAACAATTAAGCATAGCATCGAGTACAAAGATTGTCTTTGTACATTAAAGCGACGTGTGGAATAGCAGACCTATTCATAACTACATGCAAGCTTATTTAGGTGGAGGTTGTATGTCTTATTTTGCATGAAGCCAACTTTATTTGCAATAATGTAATACATTTCAAAAGCAAGTTTGCAAATCTGTTTAGTTATCAAAGTAACAGATGATGAAATACAGATACATACAAGTAACCACACTGGAAGTGACTATCCCAATAGTCACCACAACATATACGAATCCCGATTCGTACCACCCATCAAGTTTTAATTTAAAAGGTTGTAGTCTAACTCTTGGAAGACCTCCCCAAGCGTGTCCATAACCTAGGGCGAGGCTATTCGAATAGTTTTAATACCTGCGGGTGTACCAATGTACCCACACTTGAGACCGCCTTTACGCCACGGATGAAGCACACTACCTTTGGTATGCCGACGCGGCTAAGTCCTCTGAGACATTTCCAATGGATTGAGCTAATCAAGAGCCGCACGTATGGGGTTAACCCTTAGTGATCTGCCGGCGAAATATGGATCACAAGGACCCATACGTGGAGCGAGAGACCGGCCTCGGTGGTGCTCCCCTCCCCACAAACACGTCCATGTTGCATATATCCCATATGCAACCCACCTGCGACTCATTAATTAACACCCCCAAAGTACTTAGTCAAGAGAGGTCCCATTTCCCTCTAGTGTGGTTGCACGCAAAATGCTTGGTTTAGTGTAACAAGATGTTCGGTCCTTGTTGACTTAGGCACCATTCGATCACACGAGAATCACACCAACATACCATTGTGCCCAAGTCTAAATCATTTTGCTTTTAGTTTTAGTTTTCACAAGTAGACATGGCACAAGGTGGAAATCATAAATCATAATAAGTTTTGTGTGATCAAGGTTATCGACAAGTCGATAACCGCCCATTTCTAGAAGCTAGGCATGGCTAAGCAATTTATTCGCAACTACTAAGTGACAAGAGCCCTCCACGAACTCTTAATCACACAAGTAACCTAGGCTCATGGTAGTAGAGGATAATCATTTGCTAAGGAAATGCATCTACTAGGCCAACTATTAAAACAAAGTAGCAATGCATACATAGAATTTGTAATCAACATAAATACTTAAAATACTGGGATTAACATGATCAAGCGCTTGCCTTCTTGCATTTGCTCAATTGGTTGCGGAGGATCGTTCTCGGGATTACGCAAATGTCGAATCCTAAGCGAAGGCAAAAGAACCAAGAACAACCAATAAGGCGAGCCACAAATAAACAAAGAGCAAGCAAAACTTAACCAAATGCGTGAAATTTACACATAAGGTAGAATACGAATATACCTAGACATAGAAACTGGAAAAACCTAATTTGGATTTGTGGTGCAAAGATAATGCATAAAAATACATTTTCGGCCATAATTAGCACTGTAGCAAAATATTTTCTAGAGAGATTTTGAAGCTGGAATTTTTATGGTAGCTACCTACTGGTATATAGGTAACCCATATAAAATTTCAGGTCATTTGGAGTTAAAGTGATTTAGTTATGATTTTCTAAGATGCAAAATTGGCACAATGCACTTTCGGGAGCATAAATATGTTCAAAACTAATTTCTGAGTATACCAACGAGAGGGTTTTCTAGAATTTATCAAATATATTTTGCATTTACAGAGAATTACTTGTGCATTTTATAAGTCTTCGAGAATTTTCTAAATGCTAAAAATAGGTACTAACTCATTAATCAAGGTTTTATTACAATCTTGGACCTACCATCATTTTATATTAACATTGGGTTAATAACAAATTTATCAAGGTTGGAATCATTCATTTTGGACATACAGAGCAAGATATGCATTTTCTAAAGTTTTATTCATTTTCGGAATATTCCAAATGGAGAAAGCAAGTTATTCCTAGTTATAAAATTTTACGCTCTGAGGAACATGCTTACATCCATTTTTATAATAAGCCAAAGTGATAACATGATTTATTACAGTTTGGATTAACTAAAAGCGATTAAAATGAATTAGTTATGAGTTTCTAAAGTTTTACATCATTTTGATCGTTAAATAAATACTTACGAAATACAGAACAACCCAAAACAAAGAAAATGGCGTGGGCGCCGTGGGCGTAGATTTAAATCAACGACCCACGCGCGGCTGGAAATAGCGCCGCGCGCCAAACCTGTCGGGGTCCACCGTTGGATCAAGATCAACGGCTCATACAGTGTATGCAGCGGGCGGTGCGGTTGCTTGGGCCAATCGGCCGCGGATCGGCGGATGGGCGGTCGAAGCGCACCAACAACCGGATTGTCCGATTGCACACGATCTCGACCATTGATCGCAAGATCGGCGGTCGAGGATGATGAGGAAGCGGATGGTCGAATGCACTCACGATCAAGACCGAGATCTAAAAATGAGCGGTGGGTGATGATCGAAGTTCAAGCGGGGATCTTGACATGTGGGACGCATGTCGGTGACTTCGAGTCACCGCACGCGGGTTTACCCCACGTGCACTGCTGGACCCACTTGTGGCCGATCGAGAGTGGTGGTTAAGGGCAAATTAATGCCACTAATGATGATCATTAAATAGATACTAATGACTCTTTGGAATTTGATTTTAATCCTCGGGCCCACGATCGCGACCAGAGGTTAATCCCGACAGCGATTAAATGCCGACTCATTTAATTAAGCAATGATTGACATTAATGATGTCGGAACAGTGCGGAGTGAACCAGAGATCGATTTAAGGATATTGGGCCCACTGGTCAGTGGCTCAATAATAATGATTAAGACACAATTAATAACTAATGATTGGTAATTAATGTGTCCTAATGGTGACAGCGGGAGCGTGTGGCAAAACCCGAGTGGCTTCCACGGCGAATCGCCGGCGACACTGGCCGCGGCGGCGCTCACCAAGTACTAAAATGGAACCGCAATAGCACAACGAGTCTAATGGTAGCATTCGCCGTGGCGAGGATGAAACGCCGGCTAAGCCGAAAATGAAAGCAGGAGCTTTCTTGCTAAACATGAAAATAGCGAAAGCTCGCGTGCGGTCAGGAAGCGGGTGCCATGGCTTCTAAGGACTAATAAGAAGCTACCTTAGCGAGAAGAGGCTTCAAGGACGGTCGGAGAAGCTTGACCACGGTGGAAGCTCGCCGGACTTGAAGGAGAAAACCCGCAAATGACACCCTGAGCCAAATGAGTGATACCAAAGCTTCAGTATAGCTTCATAATGATTCTCAGAAGCTATATGAGCAAAGAATTGGAAAATGGAGCACTCACCTGAGCTGAGGAAGAAGATGACCAAATTCGGCCGAATTTGAACAAACCCCAAATTGGAAAATTCCTGAGAATCAAATCCAAAATTAAGTGAGGGAAATGTTCAAGGTGATGAATAGATGAGGTTAGGGCAAAGAAACATGAAGGAGGACCACTGGAACACCAAGAACACGATGGAGCTCCACGGGTCAACAATGGCGGTTTGCCATTTTGAGGTATTAAGCTCCAACACTGTGAGTGAAGCTTGGTGGTGGTCTAAAGACATACCGAGGAGACATTGAGGGTGCTTATAAAGTCATGAAAGTGTTAGGGTTTGCACCACTCCTCTCTCGGCGGCAAAACACGAAACACAAGGCGCGCCGAGCAAGGAAAAGAGGTGAAGAGCGTGTTTTAGGGCATGGCCTAGTTCAATGTACCGCCCATACCACTACACGTCGGCTAGGGTGGCTTTAGGGAGCAAGAAATGACCTCACCATGCCTTGCTTGCCTTTGTTTTCGCCGCGGGAGGTTGAAGATGACGACGCAAAAGCTCGGGCGACTCACGGCCCTCGATCTAAATCGGACGGCCACGAAAGCACCACGCCTCCCGGGTTTAAAACACAGCGGGAGATTGCGAGCCTTGATTAGAAATGGATGGCTCGGTTGCCCACGTCGCAATTCTTATTTACAACGAAGAAGTGCGCGGCGTTGGATCTTAATCCAACGGCTCGATCCAAAAATGCAGCGGAGGGTCAGAAGGTTTCGGAGGACCGGCGGTTGGATTGAGATCTAGCGGTTGACAACCAAACTTGCAACGGAAGGTCAGAAGTCTTACCGCGCGGCGGGCGTGCGATTAAGATCTAACGGACGAGATCGATTCGGCGCTTTAAAGAGTGGCTCGGTGCGTTTAGTTGGTGGACCGAATCAAGTGGCTCGAGCCCGAGTCGACTCGAACCAAGCAACGATAAACCACGTTTGACTTTGAAAAAGAACGAGACTACGAAAGATTTATTTGAGGTAGCAAATTAACTCCAAAAATTATGAAAATTTTACAGAGCTTGCTAACTCAGATATTAACCTTGTGTAAAATTTTCAGAGATTTTTATGCTGCGAATAAATCTCCAAAAATTCTGCAAGGCTCTGTTTTAATGTTTGGTGAGAGTCAAACGAGGTTTATTGCCTCTAAAAATTTTCAAACAATTTCTAAAAATTGTGAGATTTTTTGAGGGGTCACATACCATCACGAGAGACTTAGGAAAATTATTTCAGAGGATGATCATAAGATTTGACAAGATTGTTTTGGAATAACAAGAGTTGGATCAACAAGACTTGTGACAATGTATTTCCATAATTCCTTGTACAAGAATTTCTTGGCACCACAGGAATTACATGATGTAAGAAAAAGTTTTAATTTCTACTGATTTTCTTACATTTGAAACACAAGCCCAAAATTGGGATGTTACACATGTTGTCACCCTAGATAAAAACTTAGTCGATACAATAGTATGGACTAGGATCATTTGGAAAATATTGTGCTTAGCCATGCTTATAGACCAAACATGTTTGATTTGGGGATTTATTCAAAAATCAATTGTGGTTTAAATTGTATCTTAACATTGGTGTGTTATGGAAGTTTATAAATGACTTTGAAAAATAAAATAAATGATGGTTTGGACTTGAAGCGAATTGGTTGTATGGTGGAGTGCAGGTTTGTGCACGGGCTCACTGGGTAGAGTTGAGCCCGTGTTGTTGGTTGTCCCCCGTGTCAATTGGGACCGGTCTTGAGCCGCATCTTGATAAGCCACATCGTACTACCACACATGTCTTGTATGGGCGAGGACTGGCGAATAATTTGCAAAGTTCCATCATGTAGTCGTTCCTGATGATGCATTGGGTGAGTCTTTTATGACCTTTGTTAGTCCCACACAGCGCAGAGGGCTGAACCTCGCGACGGGTAGTCCAACGGGGTGAAACCTTAGCGAGGGAGGACTATAGTGGAATAGCGCATTGTAAAAGCCTCGTGATGATCACTTTGTCGCACACCTTGAAGTGTGTCGACGGACATTAAAAGTTGATTATCTCGTAGGTAGAAGTTGTACAACCTCTGTAGAGTTATTAATCTATTCGAATAGCCGTGTCCACGGTCATGGACATGCTGGCAAAGCCACTCAAAGTTAGACTTCGATTTCAAGATGTTTTTGTAAAACAGTTTGACATGGATGGGTGTTCATGAGAAAGAGTTATGGGTTAAAGCCCCGGGTTGGTGCCCGTGTTTATGTTGGTGTTAGGTTGGTGCCTACACTATCTTTATCAATTCAAAATCAATTTTAGATTTTATAAAAACTTGAGCTTTTGAACTTAGTATGGTATTTAATGTCAAATGCTATTTTTGCACAATTAACCCTATAAGCCACCCTTTGTTACATCCATGTATGCATGTCATTCTGTTATTTGACGGGTGTAACTTACGAGCACCGGAAGTTGTGCTCATACTTGCTAATGCAAACAAATTTGAGAGGAGAAGAACTTCGCCGGTGTGGTCATGGCGACTAGAGGTCGCTACGATCGATTGCACGTGGCGGTCATCACCGACTCCACTACTTCTTCATCGTCTTCCGCTATGTTTATTTAATGTTGCCCTGTAGCGCTATCTTGTAATCAACTCTATTGTTTATTAATAAATTTTAGTCATTTATGGTTGTGTTATCACATTTGTTTACTGTGTGAGCTAGCCACTGATCATGGGACAAGTTCAGTTATGCACAGAAGATCTGGGATGTTAATCTCAGGCCTTACACACCACAGTGCCTCCCAAGCCATGCCAAAATCACCCATAGGACCCCCATGCCACCCTGGTTCCATTTTTGACATCCCTGGCCGCCACCATCCACCCAACTGCCGGTGACAACTGCCGCTCCAAGTCGCTCGATCCATCCTCTGTATCTGCCCCATTTGCTCTCTGTCAGTAAATTCCTCCCTATGGCTGATAGTAGGACCCACCTGAAGGGCACACCAAATGCTACTAACAAATCTTATGATTATCATTTAGTTCACTCAAATGCATTAACCAATTTAAAGTTTGAAATTTAGAGAAAATTTAGGTATTAGTATTACTGTTCAAAAACATGTTTATTTGTAAGATATTGAACAAAGAGCAAAATATGAGAATGTTTAGGGATGACAACAGGCTAGTGACATTCCAATACAAGTAGTTAGAAAAATTGTTGATTCAATTAGCTAAGAGTACTGTGATGACTAATTGACCTCACAAGATTTGCTTAAACAATTGGTTAGTTGATCTAGTTTAGTTGTCGAAGCACTTGGATGAATGAGTAGAGAAGAAGATTAGATGAAAATTGAAATAACGATGGACTAGTGACATTGCTAATGCAAGTGCTAATAGCCCTTTCTACGATTGTTGGATCACTCAAATTTGTTTAACGGATGAGTAATTAAAATAATAGATAGTCAACGACACTTCATTTCATAATCTTCATTGTCTGTTGAATGAACAAGAGAAGGTAAAATTTGAATTGTCGAGAGAGAACACTTGCAAAGCCAACTCCTAATGCTAACAAATATTACGAATGTCAATGTAACATCCCAATTTTCGAGTTTAAAAATCTTTTAAATAGTTAGTAGGAAAAAGTCACCATTTGGGTTTTATTTGAATTTAATTCAAAAGCTTAATATTGGACTTTATAATCAAAAACCTTTAATGTGAATAATCCCAACATGAGCAACAGTCAAAACTATTTTATTTGGGTTCTATGTGCTCAGATATATTTTCTAGATTTTTCTAGAATTTTTAAGTTCATTTGCTATTTCTATTGCTTATTTGAATTTCGGTAATTTGTAAAATAGACAATCTATTTAAAATCTTAGAATTTGCTTGCGAAAATCCAAAACCCGGCCCAACTCCAGCGCCATTGGCTTACCAGCGCGCTCGCCTCCGTGACAATTGGACCCACTGTGCCAGTCTCTCCGCCTCGATCTCTCTCGCCGAACGCCCGCTCACTCCACCATTCGATCAAGGATGGGCGGTGGATGTCGCGTGATCTATCGGAGGTCAGAATGTCCCTTGATTTTGAGCCGTTCGATCAAATCCGGGCGGTCAACTCTTTTGGTCCGTCGTACGTGCGTAGGCTTTCACTACGGTGGGCCGGCCGCCTCGTCGTCCTCCTGCTTTGCGCCCGTCTTCACTGCGCATGGCCGTGCGATCCGCCATGCTTTTGAGCTCAAGCCCGTCACAGCATCTTTCCCAACTAAACCCCTTCTAAGCGTGCCAAATTCTATCTCTAATCTCTCTTTTTGTTTATGATAAGATCCTATCCCGAATCATATCCTATCCCCAGATTTGCGAAATTAGTTTCGTGTTCTTCACGGACTCGATTTGGGGATTTCTTATCCCGTGCCGCCCCGGCCCTATAAATAGGCCCGAGAGTTCATGCTTGTCCTCGCAACCCGAGCCGCCACCCATATCGCCAAGAGCCTAAGCGCGCGCAATCGGAGTTTAGGGTTTTTCGTCGTCGATCGTTTTCTCCGTTTTGCTGTGTGGCGTGTCATCTCGCGTAGCATCCGTCATTGCACGTCACGCCGAGTCGACATCGATCGTGATCGCGGCCGACGTGTCGCGCCGGCAGCGGTCGAGATCAAATCACGTGGCGATCCACGGTCTCGGATCCGAGGCTCGGTGGGCTTAGTCTATAGTGAGCCGTGTCAGCGACATGTGGGTCCCACCTGTCGGACCATTTTCGCCCCGTCCGAACGTCCTCCGATGACGTCAGCGTTCCACAATAATCCGATTTTTCTGTTAAGAAATAATTCGGAAAATTCCAGAAAATCCAATTTAGGGTTTCTTTAGACTTTCAATCTTCTAGAGCTCATAACTTTTGCATCCTAACTCCGATTGAGCCCATTCAAATTCCTAAATTTATCTAAATTCGAGCTCTATTTATCTGAGATTTTTATTTAATTTTTGGAGTTTGTTTTGCCTCTGTTATTTATTTGTTTTGTTTATTTGTCTCGTTTGCGAGTAGACGTCGATTCGTCGGGAAACTTTGGAGAAGAAGGAGCACCTCAAGATCAAGATCAATACATAGACCTTTTCCAAGGCAATTCATACCTTTGATCATCTTGAATCT
Source organism: Ampelocalamus luodianensis (assembly GCA_036346255.1). NCBI lineage: Eukaryota > Viridiplantae > Streptophyta > Magnoliopsida > Poales > Poaceae > Ampelocalamus > Ampelocalamus luodianensis. The sequence continues at coordinate 55,850 of JAYEVH010000372.1, forward strand.
AGTTTTCAAATTACTTTGTTTCGAAGTATTGCATCCTACTTTAATTATTTATTTAAATGCTTTTGGGTATAGTTACTATCCAATTTGTTAATACCACCTTGGCCTTGTATGTCATATTTCCTTGTCACCCTAGATTGGTTTATTAGTTGGTAATATTGTAGCACCAACGTGGGATGGTTAGATGCGAGTACAATTGCTTAGCCATGCTACGAGTCTCACATCTCATGTAAGTTACAAATATTAAATATGACTAAGTGACTATGGAACTTTGTGTAAAAGCTGTATGCTTGTATGTTATTACTTAGTGATAGCATGTGTTGCACTAAAACAAGCTGGTGGGAAAGGATTTGGACCGAGGCAAGTGGTGGATACTTTGTGATATGGTGGACTATGTGAACGTGCTTGATAATATTTGTGACTTAGTTAGAAATTGGAAGTCTTGCCTTGGTCAATTAAGGACTTAACTTTGTGCGCCATTGAACTGAGCCTTACTATACGACCACATGCCTGATGGGATGGGCCTAACTTAGTAAGTTATGGATTCTCGGCATTGACGTTCAGGTGGATAGGTTAGGCTTTGTGACAGGGTGGAGGTGTTACTACTTGATAGTCGCATCGTGGAGCGATTCGTCGCATCCACTGTCGGTGAGTGTGTGTCGGACTAGCATTCTCGTGAAGCTGGTCAGCGGGAAAGCACATCGGGGATGTCAATGTTTGAGATAAAGTTTAAGCTTTGTTTTGTTATGATTTTGCTTGCTACACTAGTTGTATCTTGTGGGTAAAGTGTACAACTTCTACGAGTGTTAAATCAATCTATTCGAATAGCGCGTCCGTGGTCATGGACATGCTCGGGATTTCACACGAGGGTAGTTTTCATAAAATGTTTGGGATGGGAGCTATGTGAACTAAGTCATATGGCTATGTGAAATAATCTATTTAGCTTTGTGTCTTCGTGAAATTTCTTGTTAATTTAATATTGTCTATTTGTTTTGAATGCATTTCAATCTATTATTGTATTCAATTGCAAATGTTGCTTTATGCAAAAGAACCACGAAGCCTTTTACTTTGGAATAAGCATGCATCTATACATTACATTCGTGGTATGATTTGCGAGTGCGGTTGTGTACTCACGCTTGTTGTAAAACTTGCGCCCAAACCTACGAAGAGGAGGAATCTCACTTTGCTTTTCGAGGAGGAGTTCGCGAAGGTTGCGTCGTTAAGTGCGGATCCGATCGGTTGCTGTGGTGAATTGATGGGATCTCTGCGAAGTTATTTACGTTCATTTGCTGTCTTTATTCTCTGTAAGCCTGCGTGTTGTAATAAGTGTAAACTTCGACCATAAGGTCAAAACCCTTATTTGTTATTCAAACTAATCGTTTACTTTATTTATCGCATGTGGATCGATATTTACCTATGTTAACCTTTATGTGCTCGCGTGATCTGGACTAGTGCATTATACACAAAGGGTTCCAGAATCGTAATTTTGGGTCCCAACAGAGGTGATATCAGAGCCATACTGACTGTAGGTCTTGACCTTAGTTAGATTGCCCGTCTTTAGAGTGTCCAAATTATTTTCTAAAGGAAAAATTAACTTGCAAGATTAATTAATTGCTTAACTCTCCTCATATCTCTCTCGACTCAACTATTGCTACAATCTTCTCTCTTTCCGCTGTTTTAAAGTTGCTCTTACCCTCCCTTCTTCTGTCTTGACGGATGCCTCGTCTCCAGAGCTATGGTGAGCGCACAGGAGGATATGCCGCCGAGCTTTGGAAGTTGTTGCAGGTTCTTGGAGGCTTTGATCGTCCGTTGTACGTCGGCAACAATTGGATTGTGAATGGTCAAAACCGTGGGTGATCTGTGCTTTGACGATCGCCGGGGAGGAGCGACAAGGCGAGGCAACCTTCACACATCTCTTTGAGGAAGATTACTTGGTGGAAGGCATCCGAGTCGTCGCTTATGCCTGGCCGTACTGCGTACATGCAACATCTACGCGGGAGCTTCAAGACACCATCTTCATTACCACGAGTGCACTGGATGCGCGGCCACGCTCACCCGTCTACGGAGGAAGAGAGCAATGCTACGATTGTACACCTCGCCGTTGTAGCTGCCCGGAGAAGCGTTGGAGGACTATCACGAGTGGATCATGTTTATGAGGCTTTAGAGAGTGAAGAAGGTCGCTACGTTGCAAGAGATTCTCTACAACCGGGATGGCGAGTAGAAGAACCCGAGGAGGATCGAAGAAGATCGGAGGAAGGCCAGTTGAGCGAGAGGAAGAGCGTGGGCCGAAGGGCAGGTGAGCCGGTTGCAGGAATGCACATTCCTCTTGCACAGTTCCGAGGCATCGGGATCGGTTTGCCAAGATCTGGCTCGCCAGAGTCTGACCGTCGAGGCGCCGCGCTTGTTGTGAAGGCTTTCTTGAGTAGTTGTCTTAAGTTTTAGTTCTTGAGCTTAGCGATTTGATTAGTAAGTCGCCCTTTAGGCGGTAGTTTTGTGTGCTTAGGTCGTTGTTTCTTTTGTGTGCGAGTGTGAGTATGCAAAGGCCCTTGGGCATTTGTTGCAGCCATGCTAAGACCCTAATCAATAAAGGTATTTCGTTTGAGTTTCTTGAGCTGTTTTTAGTTGGGTTTAAGCTACCCTTACTTAGTTCTTAACTCATCTTGTGCTTGCTACCTTATCTAACCCATGGAGCTTCGCTAGATGGTTCAAACTCGTCGGTGCTACGCTAGTGGTTCGGCACGGCAGAAGCAATGAGCAACCAGCCGCAAGAGCAGTTCCGCCACAAGCATCCCCGATTGACTTGCAAAACTTTAGAGCTTTCATGGCAGCACAGACTCAGCTAATGAATACCATGATGACTCAGATGCAAGCTATGAGCAACCAGTTCGACAATACCAACAATCAACAGCATGGCGCCCCAGCTGCTCAAGGTCACCATGGACCATCTAAACTTGCGGAGTTTATGAGGACCCGTCCACCAACGTTTTTTGGACACGTCTCCCCGGTGGAAGCAGATGATTGGCTTCGGGTCATTGAAAGAAAACTGCGATCACCGGTCAAAGAACGTGAGAAAGTCCAGTATGCCACTCACGAGATGGAAGGCATAGCTGCGGAATGGTGGGAGAACTTCTATAAGCTCATGAGGCATACGAGGATATCACTGGGAGGAATTTTCTGCGACATTTTGCGATTATCATGTACCGGAAGGTATTATTGATGCGAAGAAGGATGAGTTCGCTCTCAAGCAAGGAGCTATGTGATGTCTGACTACCTCAACAAGTTTTCTCAGCTAGCTCATTCACGCTGCAGAGGATGTAGCCACGGACAAGGCTGCTTGAGTCGCTACGAAGGGATTGAACAACTGGGTACGCAAGTCAATCTAATTGCCCATACTTTCCCGACTTCCAAGAATGGTGAACAAAGCCTTTGTTCTTGTAACACCCCAGCCCCACACAAGCCTGGAATGCTACTAAGGTAACCTTACACAAATATAATCTAAGGCGATTTACTAAATTTCGGCAGAACCTTCTTTATATTTCTAACTTCACAGGGGTTTCAACAGATAAAAGGGTTTTATAACTAAATATTGCAACATTCAAAATCATCAATAAGCGAACATGAGCTTGCTAATCAACTAAACAAATCCTCAAGCATCAAACTATGCTACTCATCATCATTACAAATAAATCAATGCGGAAACATAATCATGAAGAATCCTTTAAGCGATTGCTTAATTATTAAGGCATAGTCCGAGAATTAAGGTTCATGGCGATGTGCGTGAGATCATAATGCTACTCCCTCCCATGCATGCTTTTCTTGCTCAGGTACCTAAAACAACAAAGAAAGCAAGTGAGTCCACAGACTCACGGCAAGAAGTACATATAAGAAACATAATTCAAATCACCACATCAGCATCTATTTCGAAGCACAACATTAAATCATTCCACATGCATATGCAATGCTCAAGGGTTCCTTCTCTTTATCTATTTTTCATTTTACCGGTAATGCAAAGTATGCAATCGTTGCATACCCATGCTGTGCTGCATAGCCGAGGACCAATTGCCCAATACTCCGCAAGTATTGGGGACCTCAAGCCCACACTCCACAAGTGTGGGTACCTCAAGCTCGTCACATACATGACGGGGACCTCAAAGATGTCAATGCTTGGTCATCACAAGACCAGTCTCAACATGATATCAATATGCATATACACCATCTCTATTCACATCAAAGTACCAAAGGCAATAACAACATTCATGAATAAAGCATAGCCATACTTTGAACATTCACAACTCTTATTATGCACACTTGCCAACAGCCATACGACACTAACATGCATCAAACACGCATTCATGTCCAAGCAATCACAAACAAGGTAACAATGATGCACTTGCTCCAACCGTGTGCGGAGCGAAGGGCGGCGAAGAGGGTGCCGCCTCAGAACTAGTCCCACACCTAAATTCATTTAAGATAATGCTAAGGCAACAGTAATGGACCAAACAAACTATAAGAGTAAACACGAGACTAACAATAGTTCCTTTAGCGTGAACCAACTCCAATTCCTAAATATTGTTCTGTCCCCTCTGTGGACAGTCACGTTCTAAAATTCATAACTTTTATTACAGGATTCAAAATGAGGTGTTCTTAGACTTCATTGAAAGGTTATCAAATTCCCCAACTAAACCTAGTTGGTGAGCCTCCCTGATTCGGCCATCTAATATCTTTTTTAAGCTGATTAACAAAACATCAATTTCACGTCAGGTTCTCTGGACAGAACACTAAAACTATCATAACTTTCAGCTCGTTTGTCCAAATTTTGCGTTCTTGTGCTTCCCTGAAATCTATAAGAATTATCTACAACTTTTATTATACTGAGATCCTCTAATTATCCCTTTAACTGATCGCAAAAGTCAGATTACTAAAACTATCAAAATACTGACAGATTCGTAGAACAGTCGCACTAATAATTTCATAACTGTTGCTACAGAGGTCCAAAAAATACGATCTAGCACTTCATTGAAAGCTACTGACGTCCTCTACAACTTTCTAGGAGATGCCCAAGACTGAATCCACACTTACCTACATCAAAACGTCCCTCTAACGCGATCTGTCCTGAGGAGACAGAAATACCGACATTGATTAACTATCCAAAAACACATCGGATCAAAGTGGAATTGAGGTTACCCTTGAAGAATCGTAGGGAGATGACGAACCACCCCTACAAAGAAGATCCTCTCCCTCTTCCCCTCCTCTTCCTCTTCTTCTTCTTCTTCTTGGTCAGCAACACCGAAGAAGGCGGCGCAAGAGAGGCGGGGCGATGCTGTTCCGCGAAGTCTGCTGTGCGATGGCGGCTACTGTAGCACGCCGTTCTACAATACCGCCCCTAGGGTTTCCCCCTCTTTTTATTGGTGGCCGGCCCCTCCTGGGCCTCCTGGGCCAAAGCCTGAGGCCCAGGTTGTCGAATAATTGCAGAAACCCCCTCTAATCCTCTGTTAATTCTATTTTTGCTAGTTGGTTCTTCTATCTAATTCTTTCTTTTCACTTAAATAGACTTGGGGTATTACAGTTCTGGAGGACAAACGCAAGGAACTGGAAGATAACCGCAAACGCCGGATGGCCCAGCAAGAGAGCCATCAATCACGATGAAGGATAAGACGGTTCCATCGCAGTTCAACCGGTTTCCACCCGGACATTGTTGAGCACTGCGCCGACTTGACACCCGTCCGTGCTGGAACTTCCGCAACCACACTTTCAACCCCAATTTGGGAAAGTAATCGGCAAAGTGGAACAAGAGTGCCCATTACGCTTGCGTCGGCGGACATTTTGCCAACCGATGTCGCGAAGGAACAATCACGATGCGCTTCAACCTTGGAGCTCGCCATCCAAAACGCCAATGCGGGCACCAACCAAGGAGCTTCACAAGTTGCGGTCAATCAGCGGGAGGAGCACCGCGATCCGTGATCGGAAGTCGTGTCAACCACGTCCTCTGGAAGAAGCCCGAGAAGCACCGGGCGTCGATCTTGGTAAGTTCACGTTAACTCGATGCACATCAGTTTTGTTTGATTACGGAGCCTTATTCGTTTGTTTACGGAATGTTTGCAACCAAGAATAATTTGGAAGTTATGCATCTTAAGCATACTCTGTTAGTCCAATCGCACGGAGGCGAGCTAAGCACTAGGGTGGGATGTTTAGGAGCTAAGTTACTCATAGTGGAGTTGAGTTTCTAGCCAACCTAATTGTTCTAGATACCCAAACCCTAGATGTCATTCTTGGCATGGATTGTTTATCAAGCACAAGCCGGAAGTGCTAGATTGTGGCGGAGTAACAATGTCGAGATTCCGGGGAACAAAGTGGAATTTCTAGCCACCTCGATTCGTGATGGACATTTGTTAGTGAACGCACGAAGGTCCTTTCCTTAGAAAAGTACCGATCGTCGGTGAGTACCCGGATGTGTTCCGGAAAAATTACAGGAATGCCGGACCGGACCGTGACGTTGAGTTTGTCATCGACCTAGTGCGAGGGCAGCACCAATTTCAAAGAGACCTTATCGGATGCACCGTGTGAATTGGTAGAGATGAAGAAGCAGATAGAAGAACTTCTTGACAAAGGTTTTGCGAGGCCTAGTTCATCGCCTTGGGGAGCACCTGTGTTGTTTGTCAAGAAGAAAGATGGAAGCATGAGGATGCAGCCAGATTACACGTTCCTCAATGAAGTTACCATCAAGAATATGTACCCACTACCCCGGATTGATGATTTGTTTGATCAGATGAAAGGAGCTAGAGTGTTCTCAAAGATCGACCTGCGATCAGGTTACCACCAACTGAAGATTTGTCCTAAGGATATACCAAAGACCGCTTTCTCAACACGGTATGGACATTACGAGTTCTTAGTCATGTCCTTTGAGTGCGACTAATGCTCTGCATACTTCATGAACATGATGAATAAAGTATTCATGGAATATCCGGACAAGTTTGTAGTCGTGTTCATTGATGATATTTTGGTTTACTCCAAGGCGGAGGAAGAACAGCAGAACATCTAAGGATAGTCTTGGAAAAACTTCGAGAGACACCAGGTTGTATGCCAAGTTCGGTAAGTGTGATTTACGGAAAAGGAAGTTGATTTCCTTGGTCATGTGATGACAGCCAGAGGAGTAGCAATTGACCCGGTAAAGTTAAAGCGGTGTTACATTGAGAGTAGCCCAAGGCGTAACTTCAGTTAAATAGTTTCTTGGGAATGGCAGATTATTACCGTCGTTTCATCGAAGGATTCTCATCGATTGCTGCTAAGCCTCTTACGCAATTGTTGAAGAAGGAGAAAAGTTCACTTGGACTCCGACTGTGAAGAAAGTTTTCAAGAATGAAGAAGCGGTTGACTTCAGCCCAGTGCTGATTTTGCGGATGTTCGCAAGGATTTTGATATCTATTGTGATGCTTAGCCATCAAGGGCTAGGATGCGTCGACGTATGTAAGGAAGAGTTGTAAACTACGCGTCAAGGCAATTAAGACCTCACGAGGAATTACCCTACCCATGATTTGGAGTTAGTCGCGTAATGCATGCTTTAAAGATTTGGCGTCATTATCTCGCCGCAATCATCTGTGAAGTCTACACGAAAAATAAAAGTCCGAAGTACATCTTCACCCGATCGATTTGAACATGAGTCGGAGGAGATGGTTAGAATTGACCAAGGATTATAATCTTGGAATCCACTACCATCCGGAAAGCCAATGTAGTTCTGCGGATGCTTTGAGTCGTAGAGATTCATGCAATGCTTTGGAAGTGGAAGAGTTTTGTTAGTAACTTCAAGGCGAGTTTCAAAAGCTAAGGCGGAAGTTGTGCTCTGAAGGTTTTGTAGCCAATTTGGAGTACAGTCTACATTGAGAAGAATGATTGATGAAGCGCAACCAAAGGATCCCGTGTTGTCGGACATCAAGCTTAAAATGGCGTAAGGAAATTCAAATATTTCACGAGGATGAGCAAGACATACTCAGATTAATGGTTGTATCTGCATCGGATATCGGCGGTCTAAGACGGCTAATCTTAAAGGAGTCCACGACTCAAAGTATTCGATTCACCACAGAAGTACTAAGATGTACCGGAGATGTTAAGAATAAATTTTGGTGGCCAAATTTGAAGCGAGAAATCGCGAGTTCGTTGCCTTGTGCGACATCATGAAAGTAAAGCGAGAACACGGAGACCAGCAGGTTTGTTGCAACCGCTGAAGATTCCAGAGTGGAAGTGGGAAGAGATCGGAATGGATTTCATTACCGGCTTACCCAAGACCCAATCGGGTTACGATTCGATCTGGGTAATAGTCGACCGTTTGACCAAGGTTGCCCATTTCCTGCTAGTCAAAACCACGTACTCAGGAGATCGCCTTGCGGAGTTGTATATGGCCGAGGTGTCGGTTTGCGGTGTGCCCAAGAAGATAGTATCAGATCGAGGATCTCAGTTCACCTCTCGTTTTTGGCAAAAGATTGCATGAAGCATTGGGTACCTATCTGAATTTCAGTACTGCATATCATCCACAGACAGATGGACAGACTGAAAGAGTTAATCAGATATTAGAGGACATGCTGAGAGCTTGTGCTCTAGCTAATGTTTCCCGTTGGGATAAAAGTTTACCGTATCACGAATTCTCGTACAACAACGATTATCAAGCTAGTCGCAAATGTCACCATTTGAAGCCTTGTATGGCCATGCTGCGAGAACCCGTTGAATTTATCGAGAAATAGTGAGCGTTTGGTTTTCGGTCCGGACATCATCAAGAAGCGAGAAGAGCAAGTGGCCATGATAAGAAAGATTGAAGATAACTCGGTCGAGCGTAAGAGCTATGCGTGTAATCGCGTGTCGTGATCTCGATTTTGAACCAGAGGATTTTGTCTATCTTGAGTTACTCCGCTCAGGAGGTGTCAAGGTTTCATGCCAAAGAAGCTTGCTAGGTATGTTGGTCCGTTCGGGATTCAGGCGGCCGTGGGAAGTTGCTTATAAGCTGGAGCTACCGATCATTAGCGAGTGCATGATGTCTTTCATGTCTCGTGATTGAAGAAGTGTCTTTGTGTGCGGAAGAGCAAGCCCCGCTGAGAATCGATTGACTTGAAGGAGGATCTTACCTACAGGAAGCGGCGAGTCAAGATTTTGGATGTCGCGAGCGCCACACGAAGCAAGGCTGTTCATTTTGCAAGGTTGGTGGAGCAACCACTCGGAAGGAGAGCAACGTGGGAGCGTGAAGGAGGCTGGCAGGGTTTCCAAGCCTTTTCTCTAGCTAGCTTTGAATCTCGGGTCAAGATTCCTTAAAGGGGGGAGGTTTGTAACATCCCAATTTTCTGAGTTTAAAAAAATCTTTTAAATAGTTAGTAGGGAAAAAGTCACCATTTGGTTTTTATTTGAATTTAATTCAAAAGCTTAATATTGGACTTTATAATAAAAAACCTTTAATGTGAATAATCCCAACATGAACAATAGTCAAAACTATTTTATTTGGGTTCTATGTGCTCAGATATATTTTTTAGATTTTTCTAGAATTTTTATGAGTTTATTTGCTATTTTCTATTGCTTCTTTGAATTTCTGGTAATTTGTAAAATAGAAAATCTATTTAAAATCTCAGAATTTGCTTCGGGCCGAAATCCAAAACCCCGGCCCAACTCCGTGTGTGCTAGCTATCGTCGGTGCGCGCGCCTCGATGACGGTGGACCCCACCATGGAGTCTCTCCGCCTCGTCTCTCTTTCTTAGACGCCCGCTCACCTCCACGTTCGATCAAGGATGGGCGGTGGGATGTCGTGATCTATTCGGAGGTCGAATGTCCCTTTGATTTTGAGTCGTTCGATCAAATCTGAACGGTCAACTCTTTTGGTCCGATCGTACGCGTGCGTGGGCTTTCACGCCAAGTGGGCGGCCGCCCTCGTCGTCTCCCGTGCGTGCTTACCGTCTTCCACAGCGACCAGCGCCCGATCCGCCATGCTTTGAGCTCAAGCCTGCTGAAAGCATCTTTTCCAACTAAACCCCTTCTAGAAAACTTGTCAAATTCTATCTCTAACCTCTCACGCACTTTGTTTACGATAAGATCCTATCCCGAATCATATCCTATCCCCGATTTCAGAAATTGGTTTAGTGCTCCTCACGGACTCGATTTGGGGATTTCTTATCCCGTCTTGCCCGAGGCTATAAATAGGCCCCGAGGTTCGCACTATCCTCCGCAACCAGGCCGCCACCCCACGTCGCCAGAGCCCTAGCGCCGCCGCAACGGAGTTTTAGGGTTTTTCGCCGTCGATCGTTTTCTCGTTTCTGCCGCAGCGTCGCCACGCCCTCGTGAGTACGCACCGCCGTCATCATCGTCTGCTGGGCTACCTCGGGAACCTTCGCGCGCCGAACTTCACGGAACCCCGTCGGACAAAAGCGAACCTCTCCGCGCTCTGGGCTCACCGGCGTCGCCACCGTCCACCCAGCACCGTTGCACCAATAGGTTCGCAATAACGCCCTCTACCGCGGTACCACTCGCCAGGGGATCACCGCTGTCGATCGGCGGCGTGTCACGCATGCGTGGCTGCCACCTCGGCTCCGGTGCGGCGTGTGGTCAGCGTATCATCCGTCGACCTGCGTGTCCACGCGTCGACATCGGTCAGTGATGCGCCGGCGTGTCGTGCCGTGCCGAGGCGTGAGATGAGATCCACGGCGATCCACGGTCTCGGTCGCGAGGCTCGGTGGGCTTAGTCTACTGTGAGCGGGTCATCGACATGTGGGTCCACATCGGACCGTTTTGCCCCATCGAGCGTCCTCCGATGGTGTCGTTAAGCGCAATAATCCGATTTTTGTTGAGAAATAATTCGAAAAATTCGGAAAATCCAATTTAGGGTTTCTTTAGACTTTCAATATTCTAGAGCTCATAACTTTTGCATCCTAACTCCGATTGAACCCATTCAAATTCCTAAATTTATCTAAATTCGAGCTCTATTTATCTGAGATTTTTATTTAATTTTTGGAGTTTGTTTTGCCTCTGTTATTTATTTGTTTTATTTATTTGTCTCGTTTGCGATTAGACGTCGATTCGTCGGGAAACTTTGGACAAGAAGGAGAACCTCAAGGTCAAGATCAATACATAGACCTTTTCCAAGGCAAGTCATACCTTTGATCATCTTGAACCCAGTTTTCAAATTACTTTGTTTCGAAGTATTGCATCCTACTTTAATTATTTATTTAAATGCTTTTGGGTATAGTTACTATCCAATTTGTTAATACCACCTTGGCCTTGTATGTCATATTTCCTTGTCACCCTAGATTGGTTTATTAGTTGGTAATATTGTAGCTTTCATGTAGGATGGTTAGATCGAGTACAATTGCTTAGCCATGTACTCTGAGTCTCACATCTCATGTAAGTTACAAATATTAAATATGACTAAGTGACTATGGAACTTTGTGTAAGCGTGTCTTTGTATGTTATTACTTCGTGATAGCATGTGTTGCACTAAAACCAAGCCCAGGTGGGAAAGGATTTGGACCGGAGCAAGTGGTGGATACTTGATATGGTGGACTATGTGAGCGGGCTTGATAATATGTGTGACTTAGTTAGAAATTGGAAGTCTTGCCTTGGTCAATTAAGGACTTAACTCAGTGCGCCATTGGCCCGAGGCCTTACTATACGACCACATGCACGATGGGATGGGCCTAACTTAGTAAGTTATGGATTCTCGGCATTGACGTTCGGTGGATAGGTTAGGCTTTGTGACGAGGTGGAGGTGTTACTACTTGTAGTCGATCGCTCATGGAGCGATTAAATCGCATCCTGTCGGCCAGTGTGTGTCGGACTAGCATTCTCTGTGGTAGTGCAGTGCGGGAAAGCACATCGGGATGTCAATGTTTGAGATAAAGTTTACGAACTGTTTTGTTATGATTTTGCTTGCTACACTAGTTGTATCTTGTGGGTAAAGTGTACAACCTCTGCAGAGTGTTAAATCAATCTATTCGAATAGCCGCGTCAGTGGTCATGGACATGCTCGGGGATTTTACAGAGGGGTAGTTTTCATAAAATGTTTGGGATGGGAGCTATGTGAACTAAGTCATATGGCTATGTGAAATAATCTATTTAGCTTTGTGTCTTCGTGAAATTTACATTAATTTAATATTGTCTATTTGTTTTGAAGCTGCATTTCAATCTATTATTGTATTCAATTGCAAATGTTGCTTTTATGCAAAAGAACCACGAAGCCTTTTACTTTGGAATAAGCATGCATCTATACATTACATTATGTGGTATGATTTGCGAATGCAGTTGTGTACTCACGCTTGTTGTAAAACTTGCGCCAAACCTCGAGAAGAGGTAGTTCGATCGAAGGTTGGCGATTGTTAAGGTGGATCCCGGTCGGTTACTGTGGTGAATTGATGGGATCTCGTTGAAGTCATTTACATTCCCTTTGCTTTGTCTTTATTCTCTGTTAGCCTGCGTGGCTAATAAGTGTAAACTCGACCATAAGGTTAAAACTCTTATTTGTTATTCAAACTAATCGTTTACTTTATTTATCGCCTTGTGTGGATCGATATTTACCTATGTTAACACTTGTGTACACTAGCGTGATCCTAGACTAGTGCAGTATACAGAAGGTTCCGAATGGTAATTTTGAGTCCGCGATCAATGGAGTCACTCAAATAAACTAACCAATTTGAAATTTGATGTTGGGCGGAAGGAACCGATAGCACTTCATTTTTAGAAAGTTTATGCATTGTAACATATATGAGCAGAGAAGTGTTAGATAAAAATCTGAAATGATGATAGAGTTAATAACATTTCAATACAAATAGTTAGTAAGCTAATTAGCAAAGTGAGTAATGTAATTAGCAAATTGAAATTCGGGCTAGTAAGAAGAGTAGTTAAACAACAAATCTTGTTTTATGAAATCATGAGCAGAGGAGTGTTGAGATGAAAATTTGAAAAGAGATTGAGCTCATGACATTACTAATACAAATGGTTAAAGACTATGATGTTTTGATTAGCCCTTAAGTTGATCTAAAAGAACACCGTGATATGAAAAACAGTCCATGTAACTATTTAACAACCAACCCTAATCTGTTAGTAAGCTAAATAGTTAAGTGATGAGTAAAATAATATAAGATGATTAACCTAGGTAATTAAAGGTTAACTAAAAACAAACCATCTACTACTAACAAATATTATGGCTATTACTTAGGTCACTCAAATGATTTAACAACTTTGAAGTTAAAATTTGAAGCGGTTGCTAGCTAGCATTTAGTTCAGGCTTTTTCTTTGTAAGATGCAAGGTAATATGAAGATAACTAGGATTGTCGGTAGGCTAACAACATGTCTAATACAAGCAGTTGGAAATCTTATTGATTCAAGTTAGCCTTTGGACATTAGGTTAGAGAGGCAACGCCATATGAAAACAAGTATTGAGATGGAGGCAACCTCATATGAAAACAAGTATTGAGATGGATGTTCAAAACCAACAGAGAACCATTGAATGGTTAAGCGAAATAATGTGTAGTAAACTAACTAATCAAAGAGAGCTTTGATTAGGCAAAGTAATGAAGATAAGAAGAATATGAGAACAACAAGTAACCTACTAATGGAAAGCATCAATTTCAGAAAAATAAACTCTCAACATCACTTTTATCTATTTTCAAGATTTAACAAATCGATGCAAATCAAAACGCTAATAACTTTTACATACTGAACTCAATTAAATGAATCTTTTGATAAATTAATATAACATCAATCTTTTGATAAATTCATATAACACCACTCTCTATAATAATGTACAAAAATATTTGGATTTTCTTACCGTATATACAAAGATATTTGGATTTTCTTACCGTTGAATTTATTTCTTCGTTTGTGTTTTGATTTCAGTTCTTTCGAATAGACATTGGAATTGCGAGCAAGATTATCGGCGATCAAGCAACCTCACTCTCACGAACAATAAAAGCAAGAGCAAGGCGAGGCACATCCTTTGATCATGTTGATCCCGGTATTTTAATTATTATACTTTGTTTTGTAAATTCTATTATGCATGCGTGTATGTTTCGTATGAAAATGCTATTATTGGGAAATTGGTACATGTAATCCTATTTGCTGCATATATCTCCTTGTAATATTGATCCCCTACTATTGTAGCCTTTATAATATGGGTTAGGCAATATATAATGTCATTTGGGAATTTTTGAGTGCAGTTATCGCACAAACGCATAACTAGAACGATAGGTTTTCCGAAAAATCGATTAATGGACAATATGTTAAATTGAGAATTTGGGATATGTTTAAAAGTGTCCAGAGGTGTTATCTCTGTTATTTTATGAAAATAAAAATGAAACTTTAGTCTCTAGACGTGGGCAGGTTATAATGTATTCTGAAAAAGTGAGGATTTTAACTCACTAGTATCTAGGGTGGAGAATCTTGCCCGTGGTCGATTCAGGACCAAAGCCCGGCAACCAGGACTAAGACCTAATCGTACAATTGTATGTGCTAGTATGGGATAGCCATAGCTAACTAAGTTATCGAAATCTTAGCCTTGCATGACAATATGCAGAAGTAGTGCGAGCAATTTCTATTGTCGTCACAACTACGGATGCGCTTCGGCATGTTTCTATCCAGGACAAAGTGAGAGACTCACTCAATGGGTTTCTATCTGGATGTAGTGAGGCTCCTCATTCACGGGTTTCTATCTGAATGAATGAGGATATAATCCACAGGGCTAGTTGTGGCAACCCGGGATCGGAGCCGTTCCAAGCTAAGTGATTCGCCAAAAGCGCAACACTTAACGTGAGACAAAGCGATTCCAAGTGCCCGAATATGTGTCTCATGTTAGCTCCCAAGGATCGTGACTAACATGCACATATCCTAATACAATATTGCAATCACATCCATACACAATCATACGAGAATAGAAACTTTGATACATCTTCAACATATAGAACTGGCCCAAATTTTGCAAATGAGGTTGATCGCCAAATCTAAATAATACAAATAAATCACAGCGGAAGATAAACTTAGAAATAAAGAGAAAGAGCCGTGTTGGCATGCTCAAAACCACAAGCAATCAACTAGAGTTAAAGCCGTTGCACCATCGTTCTCACACGAACAAATAGACCTTGTTAAAAAAGTACAAATTTGTACTCACGAGACTTAAAAAAGGATGCATGTGAGTATCAAAGGAAGGCTACTACACTAGTCAATTTTAGGCATAAAGCAAGTTTTCATTTAGATAAACAATATAGATTCAAATTGTCATTTGTAAAAACATTTTAGAAATGTTATATAATTGTAGGTGCATTGAATTCATAATTAACAACACACAAACTTCCCATTAGTGATATATATCAATTCTCAAATATATCAACACGCGAACTTCCTGTTCGTGACAACATACAAGATCTGAACAATCTAGCACAATGACATAACATTTTCAACCATAACTCAAACCCAATTTCCCATAAGCTAACTGTGCATGCTTTCCCACAAGCGATGTCCATGACCAGGGAACACGGTCTAGAATAGATTTAATTTCTCTGCGAGTTGTACAACTTTACCCACACGATATGAATACCTTATAATGTCGACATGCACTCTCTTAGTAGGAGTGTGACTAAGATATCATAATGAGGCTTTTACAATGCCATGTCCTAACTATCAAACCACAGGAAAGAACACCTTGGTCAAAAGTAAACATAGTCACCATGGGTGTAACATCCCAAAAATTTGGTGTGTTTTGAAGTTTTAAAAGTAAAAATAACCATTTGGGTTTTTCTGCTAAAGTTAAAAGCTTAATATGAATTTTCAGAGTTCAAAAATAATTTAATATGATTAATGTCAACATCAACTATTATAAAAATTATTTTATTTGGGTTCTATGTGCTTGGATATATTTTTTAGATTTTTCTAGAATTTTTCCGAGTGCATTTGCTATTTTCTAAGTGTTATTTGCCTTTCTGGTATTTTCTAAAAAAAAAACTATTTAAAATCTCAGAAACAGTCTTTGGGCTGAATTCCTTTAATCCGGCCTGCATCTCTTCTCCCTTCGGCCCAACCCACGCGGCCTTTGCCCTTTCACTTTCCGACTCGCCGTGCCAGTTCGCTCCCTCGCGGATGGGCCCCGCACCGTGCGTCTTCCTCGGCTCCCTTCCTCGCAGGGAGTTAGCCCGACAACACCATCCTTCCTCTTGTTCGAGCTCGTGTCGACAATGGACTTCCAAATCCGAGAATCCGTCGCCAATCTGACCATTTAAATCCTTTATCCCCATGACTAATCCTATCTCTTATCTTCTCGAATCGTATCTCAATCTTAGAATTTCCTTATCCCTTTGCCGGTTCAGAGATGGACTCCCGCGCCTTCATGCCACCTCATGCGCTGGCCCTATAAAGGCCACCAGCGATCGCGAGAACACCCTCAAACCAAACCCTGCTCAATTTCGCCTTAGATCAATCGGCGCCGCTATCGAGCTTTAGGGTTTTCACGAAACCCTAAGAACTTGAATTCCGCCGCTATGCGTCGATGCTCGCTCCGTGGACTACGCCATCAGTTCCTCGTCCCGGCAACTACCCAGGGAACCCCTCCTCGACCCGAAGCCTTCTGGTGGTCAATCCAAACAAAACCGACTCGCCGTCCTCCGCTCGGTGCGGTCAGCCACCACCGTCGATCTCCGTGCTAAGAAGGCTACCATCAGTGCGCAATAGAGCCCCTATCTGCTGCCTTACACTCATTCTTTGCCGTCGTGCATCGGATTCGCCGTTGTCGGCCGTCTGAGATGCCCTCATCGGCGTCCAAACTACCGTGTCGGCATTTCGGCCGGCAGCGTCACCACCTCGGTAGGCGTGCCGTCCGCGTCATCTACAGCGTCTAAGTCGGAGCGTACGTCGCGACCAGCGCCACATCGACCACGACCCGATCAAACCCTCGGTGGACATGGTCCATGTGCACCCATCTCACTTCCTAGTAGGCCCAACCGTCAGTTGTTTTGGCCCGGTCAAGACGTCCTTGCTGACGTCGGTCGACGTCATAAATCCTTTTTCCTTTAGAAAAATAATTCGGTAAATCCATAAATTACGATTTTCGGTATTTTATGTGATTTCAATCTTCAAAGGTCATATCTTTTGCATCGAACTCCGATTGAGTCCATTCAAATTCCTAAATTTATCTAATTTTGAGATCTATTTATTTGAGATTTTTATTTAATTTTTGGAGTTTGTTTTCTCTATATTATTTATTTATTTGGTTCATTTGCTTGTTTTGCGAGTAGAGCGTTGATACTTGGGAAGCTTGAGCAAGGAGTAGCATACCAAGATCAAGATCAATCAGCTGGATTTATTCCCGAGCAAGTCGTGGTCCTTTGATCATATTGAACCCATGATTTCAAAAGTATATTGTTTTATACATTTGCATGCTATCTTTATATAAACTACTTTGGGTATAGTTATTACTGTTGTCATTATACCTCCATTGATTATTTGAATGCCATGAATCCTTTGTCACCTTAGCATGGGTAATTTTAGTTGGACATATTTATATTGCCAACATGGGTATCGTACATATGCTTAGTCTTGCTTAGATTCTGATGGGTTTGTCATTACATGTGTCTTAATAATTAATTTTGACTTAATAATTTATGGAATCGTGGTGGTGAGCCATTCTTGTTAAAATTTGTGTACCATGACGGGGTTTGTCATTGGTTTTGGTTGAGCGAAATGGTTTTCGCTGGAGAGTGGTTGGTGGATAGTGGGGATGTGGATTGAACATGTTGTGGGTTTGTAGAAAGATCGCTGAGTAACTTGTCAAGGACTTAATCTTGTGCGCCATTGAGTGGGCCTTAGCAGTACAACCACATATGCGATATGGGACGGACTGGCTGAATAATTAGAAATGTCTTAATTTCGGTTCAGTCATGTGAAGTGTGAGTCATGGAAGCGTATTCTCGGGGTGGCGCAGAGAGGGGCCTGTGCGCCGGTAAGACATTGGTGTTGAATCCTTAGCGAGCGGCGGCGGAGTTAGAAGGAGCTTGTAAAAGCCTTGTGATGATCACTTAGTCGCACACCTACGAGTGTGAGGACCCCAATTTATTTGGCTTGTAATGTAACCAACCACAGGTCCTAGCATCACAAATCAAATAAATTGAGTCTCGAATATGTATACTTCCCTGAAAGCGGTATACACACCTCACAACAAAGTTATGCATCAACTCCATTTCAAACATAGAGTCCAAACATTACACTACTAAGCGGAAGGTAACAAGAAAAATTATTACAGGACAATGGCCGTGGACTCAAGATACACAAATAACAGAAGAAGCAGTGGAAGCAAAAGTGCCATAAGATGGCTACAAACAAAGCCAATCGGTGTGCCTCCAACCCACAAGGCATCGGCCAGGACCGCCAAGTCTAGTGCGTCCAACACGAAGCGGCAACAACTCACAAAAGTGAGGCCCTTGGGGCTCACCTTCTTCCTCTGCAACAAAAACATTAAGAAAAGCATCAGTACAAAGATTGTCTTTGTACCATAAGGCGGCGTGTGAACTAGCGGACCTGTTCATATGCTACATGCAGAGCTTATTTGGTGGAGGCCATATGTTTCGTTTGCATAAAGCCAATTTTCATTTGCAATAAGGTAAAACAGTTTGAAGGCAAGTTTGCAATTTATTTTAATGTTGAAATAACAGTAAAGGTAATAATAACAAAGAGTAAAGAAAAACAACCTAGAAGTGACTAACTCCCAATAGTCACCACAACAATACACGAATCCAGATTCGTATCACCCGACAAGTTTTAATTTAAAATGTTGTAGTCTAGTTCTTACGGGTATCCAGTGTGTCCATAACCTAGGGCGAGGCTATTCGAATAGTTTCAACCTGCGGGGTGTACCAATGTACCCACACTTTGGACCGCCTTTCCACGACCACGGTTAGCATACTTCCTTTGGTATGCGGCACGGCTAAGTCTAACATGACGTTTTCCAATATTGTGTATCAACTACAGAGTGGCTCGTATGGATGAAATCCATACGCTTACATGGTAAAGCGAAAGACAACAAATCCCATCACGGGTGAAGCTTTTGGACAACTACCATGCTCCCAACACCATCCCTCCTGCGACCCCTGCGACCGGAGCCAATACACGCCAAAGTACTAAATCAAGAGAGGTCCCATACCCTCTAGTGTGGTTGCACGCAAAATGCTCGATAAACGGTGGCGCAAGTAACTCGGTCCTTAATTGACTTGGGCACCTTTCGATCACACCCAAAGCACACCAATCTTACCATTGTGCCCAAGTACAAATCATTTTGTTTTCATTTTTAGTTTTCAGAGATAACATAGCAAAAAATGCTAAAATATAAAGTTATAATAATTTTGTGTGATCAAGGTTCTCGACTAAGTCGATAACACCCAATTCTGGTATCTAAGCATGTCTAAGCAAATTGAACCGGATCTACTAAGTGACAAAGATCATCCAGCGATCTCTAATCACGACAAATAACCTAGGCTCGGGTAGTAGAGATCAATATTTTGCCTACGGGATATGCATCTCACGGTTTAACTAATCAATTTAACACAAATTAAGCAATGCATACATCAATTGAAACAAAATATTAGACTTTAAAATCTTTGGGATTATCATGATCAAGCTGCTTTGCACATTGCTTTGTTGCTCGAGAATGCTCAACTTTGTTGGAGGATCGCTCTCGGGGTTACCGCAAATGTCGAAGCCTAACGATTGAACAAATAACGACAAATAGAGCGAATAACATCGACAAAGCTCAAACATACAACAACAACAAAACATACCAAAATTCACTGCAGCCTAAGCATGATCTAACATATTTTTAGAAGCAGAGAATAATTTATTTGAAGTTATTATGAATTTTCCATGAATTTTCTAAGATAAATACACATCAAAGCACTTGTTAATTACTTAACAAATTTTCATGAAGCAAAACAGTATCTAAAATCTATTCGATAATTAGTAAACTAAAAATGAAAATTTAGAATTGGATTCATTTGGATTTGGACAATTATTGAAAAAGATATGAGTTTTCTAATTTTGGAAAATGCATAATACATGATTTAATCATTTAACAGATTTTTGCTACTTGAGACAAGATTGAAACTAATTTTAGTAAATACTACATTTAAAATGAAAATTATCATTACTTGGTTTCATGCGATTTGGAGATAAATTGAATTAGCTATGCATTTTCTAAGTTTAGATGAATTAGAGAAAAAAGAAAAGCATTTGAAATTCTAAAGCATTAAACCCCTTTTCCTACAGAAGCGCCATTAGCCTATTAGCAGCGGCGGGACCATGAAGTCTTGACCGGGGCGGCCATGCGCGGATGTGGCGTCGGCGTATTGGAGAATCGTCTTGGCTTAAGCGAGCGTACTCTAACAAGTCAAGAGAAATCGTTTCTCAAAGAGAACGCGTATTAACCAAGTTCACACAATCACTAACTAACAACAAGGTCCCACATGGCGACACGAGTAACAAAGCGGGTGGATTAAAAGATCTCGCGATTAACGAGAGAGGACCACATGTCGGTGATACAAACTAAAAGTTGATTAGCGCTAAAGAGGTTAGACCTTAAACACGGCGGCTCGCGGAGCTCCGTCTTGCGCCGCGGCGAGTGGAGATGCAGAGGCGGAGTGGTTCCCGGCCGCGGCGGTGCCACGGTCGCGAAAACCCACGAACACCATGGTGATGATGCGAGTCGGATGGTGCGTCGGAGGTGAGCCGCATGCGGCGGGGCGGGACGGCGAAGGGCTCCCGAGGTGGGCGCTACGGCGGCGAAGGCTCGGGCGTGCTCTTAAGCCGCCTTGATCTCGGAGCGTCGCCCACGATACGCCGGCGATGGAGCTCGAGGTGGCGGAAGCGCGCGCGAAATCCGTGCTTTCGGAGAAGAAGGGTGCACGCCTCGGTGATGCATCAAAAAACGAAACAAGGTCCGCAGTTAGACTCGGTGCGGTGATGCGATCCTAAGGGACGGTGGCGAAGCTAGAAACTCAGGACGCATGGTGAGCTTGCGGGCGAGAGCGCCGAGTCGAAAGAAAGCGAAGTCGCTCACGGCAATTCCTTTGGGCGCCAGGACCGGGATGGGCAAAATGGAGCGGCGCGGCGTGGATCACGGTGGTGCGGTCGCGGGCTCAAGAAGCGGCGCTAACTGCGGCGCTACCTCGGGTTCCTCTCGGCGAAACCAAGAAATGGGCGGAGAAGGCACGAGAATGGGGTAGAAAGAAATGAATGAGCTCGGTGGGTAGATGAGACCCGGTGATGCTTGGAGCGGACACGCGGGCAAATGGGTGGCGGCGAGTGCGTGGCGAGCATCTTGTGCGGCCGTGAGCTCGGTGAGGCAGCGGAGAAGGCGAGGGCAATCTTGGCGGGTGGGGTCCACCGTCAGCGAAAAGAAAGCGGCGCGAGCGGCTGGTGCGGCGGCGGCGAGATGGTGCAGCGATCAAGAAGATGCGGCCGGTGGATGCGAGATGGGCGGTCGAGATCTCGTATGCATTCGGACGGTCGAATGCATGCTGCGGCGTGGATCGTTCGATTTGCATCGGACGGTCGAGATTGGCGGTGCAGCTAGTTGGCCGTGATCGAGGCGGCGTGCGGTCGGACTCGAGTCGGGCTCGAGGTTCGAGCAGAGGAACGATGATTCCAACTCTGAATTAAAAACAGAGAAGGTTTGAGGAATTTTTAGAGTAGTTCAGAGCTCCAAAAATTCTGAAATTTTTATGGAAGCTTACTGGAACAGAGGAAAACCTTGTGTAATTTTCCAGGAATTTTTATGCACTAGACTTCTCCCAATAAAATTCACAAGCTGCTGTCAGAGAGTTTGACCAGATTTCAAAACTGGTTTGACTTGGCTATTTGAAATAGCAAACAAAATCTAAAAATTATGAAATAATTCAGGAGGTAGAAAGGATGATCAAGATGATAGGAAAAATAATTTCAGAGGATGATCACAAGTTTGAAAGCTAAATTGGTGACAACAATTTCCAATCACAAGAATCAAATTCTAAAGATTGGAAATTGTTAGAAAAATGTAGAAATTTTCAAATGATTTCATGAGGCAACAAAAGTTTTATTTCTCCTCAAAATTTTACATTGGAAATACAAACCTAAGTTAGAGGTGTTACAAATCTCCCCCTACGGGAATCTGGCAGAGATTTGATCCTGAGAGAAGAAGGGCGGGTGATGCGCGCGGGCGATCTTCTCGCTCCCAAGTGGCTTCGTCCTCGGAGTGATTCGACCGCGAACTTTGAGGAACTTGATCACACGGTTCCTCGTTCTGCGTTGACTTCTTGAGGATCTGAGCGGGGCGCTCACGATAAAGACAGATCTTCTTGCACATCGATATTTTCCAATGGCGTTTCCTCCACGGGAACACGAAGGCACTTCTTCAATTGTGACACATGGAAAACATCATGCACCCCCTCAAGTGTGGTAGCAACTCTAACTTGTAAGCAACGGCCCCACTTTATCGATGTGCGATATGGTCCAACATCTTAGAGAGCCAACTTGCCCTTGACACAAGCAGCGATGTCCTTCAAAGGTGAGACTTTGAGATACACAAAGTCATTGGGTGGAAACTCAGCTCACGGCGGCGCCGATCTGCATAGCTCTTACGCTGGGGTGAGCTACTGCGCAAGTGCTCACGAATCAAGTGCACTTGACTTCGGCCTCATTAATGGAATGCGGGCCAGAAGCGCTCTCCCCGGTTCGACCGGTTCAATGGGGTTACGCATCGCCTCCCATACAAAGCCTCAAATGGTGCCATCACGAGACTAGCACTGGAAAATTTGTTGTTGTAGGAGAACTTCGGCGAGAGGTAGGCACTTCTCCCAATTCTTCCCATAGGAAAGAACACAAGCCGGAGCATATCTTCAAGCACTGATTGACTCGCTCTGTCGACCATCGATGCACGAGGATGGTAAGCATCTTTGAAAGTAAGGCGGGTCCCCATAGCTTCTTGCAAAGCGTGCCAAACCGAGAAGTGAACAAAGAACGCGATCGAGACACAATGGTCGGGGCACACCATGCAAACTCACACGGGATATGTAAAGATCCGCTGGGCGATTCATATCAATCTTCGATCGCACTTGAAGGAAATGAGCCACCTTCGTCAATCGATCAATGATAACCCATAATGCATCCTTCCCGAAAATGCGGGGTGAACCGGTGATGAAGTCCATGCCTCTGAATCCACTTCCGTGCAGTGCGGCAAAGGTGAAGAAGACCTGCTTTGGCGCGATGCTCGGCCTTGGCAACGCGACAACATATGTCACATCGGCAACAAACCGGCAATCTCGCGCTTCATGCGAGTCCACGAATCTCGCGCAGATCTTGGTACATTTAGTGGCCCGGGATGGATGGACAAAGGCGAATCATGGGCCTCTGGAGAATCAAATCCACAGCCTTTCGGGGACCTTTGGGACCACGAGGCTGCCCAAACCATACAACACCGTGCTCATCTTACGTGAAACACTTGGCTGATCCATTCACGATGTTACGCAGATTTTACCCACACCATCATCGATTGTTGTGCTGCCTTGATTTGATCCACCAAGGTCGGTTGCTGTCGAGCGAGCAAGGAACGTGCTCAGCCAAACCTAAGTTGAGATCTTGAGTGCGCAAGAAGTGCGAGTTCTTTGCTCTTGGATCATCAAAGTATTACAATACACTTTTTTAAAGCGCATCGGCAACCACATTAGCTTTGCGGGATGATCACTGAATACTCATATCATAATCTTTGATCAATTCCAGCCATCTCCTCTGCACGAGAGTTGGATCTGTTGAGTGAACAAATGCTTTAAGCTCTTGTGATCGGAATACACCTCTAGCAGTTCACGATCAAATAATGCCGCCAAATCTTGAGTGCATGAACCCACTGCGACAAGCTCTAAATCATGGGTGGGATAGTTGAGCTCATGAGGTCTTAAGCTGCACGGATGCATATGCAAGCGCCTTGCCTTCTGCATAAGGACACATCAAGTCACGACGAGAGGCATCACAATAAATATCAAGCTCTTGTGGATATCGGGAAGAATAGGCGGAGCTGAAGTCAAGCTGCTTGAGCTCACGAAAGCTCTCATCACTGCGAGGACCATACAAACTTCTTGTCCTTCTTGAGCAATTCGGTCATTGGCTTTGCGATCTTGGAGAAATTCTCGATAAAGCGGCGGTAGTAGCACTGCTAAACCAAGAAAACTCCGCATCATGGTGGTGACTTGAGGTGACCCCAAGATAGAACATCGGCCGACCTTCTTTGGGATCCTGGCTACACTTCAGTGGAAAGAACATGGCCCAGAATGCCACTTCCTTCAACGAGAACTTCGCATTTGCTAAACTTTGCATATAGTGATGCTCCATGACTTGCCCAAAACTATCTTGGATGCTCGGCATGCTCTTCTTCATTCTTGGAGTAGATAAGAATATCATCAATGAAGACCACCATAAATTTATCCAAATACTCCATGAATCTGAATTCATAAGGTTCATGAACAAAGCTGGAGCATTGGTTAAGCCAAAGGACATGACGGTATATAAATGCAGACCATAACGAGTAGTGAAAGCCGTCTTGAATATCCTCGAATCGATCGACTGATGGTACCCCATTCTCAAATCAATCTTTGAGAACACGGGGCTCGATCAGCGATCAAGCAGATCATCGATGCGGGCGGAGGATATTTGTTCTTCACCGTCACCTCATTGAGAGGGCGGTAATCCAACACACATGCATAAAGTCTTGTCTTTCTTCTTCACAAAAATCAGGACAACCCCAAGGAGATGAGCTAGGACGGATGAAACCCTTTGCTTGAAGCTCACCTAATTGCTTCTTCAATTCCTCCAATTCATTGGGAGGCATCCCGTCTGGCGCCTTGAAATCGGGCGATGCAGGGCAGCAACTCAATGACAAACTCAGGTCTCGAGCTGGAGGCATCGGGGCAAATCTTGAGAAAGACATCCACAAAGTCAAATACTATGGGAACATCACGAATCGCAAGGTGGCCGCTTCTAATGCACATAGATGTGGCCCCTGCGGTGCAGTGAAAATCCGACTGCTCACTGAAGAAATTTGGTGAGATAGACAATCTTCACAGCACGATCGATTTGCCCCAAGTGTTGGGACAACCAATCCATGCCAAGAATCACATCGGACTTCATTGGCCCAGGCGAATAAGATTTGCCAAAAATCCTACCTTTGACTTCAATAGGAACACGCGGCATTCCATATCGCTCTCATTTCGAACCGGAGGCGAATGAGTAAAGGAATCCCCAAAGGAACACAGTGAAGACCACTAGCGGCAGCAAATGATCTTGAAATAAAAGAATGCGATGCTCGAGAATCAAATATCTCATGGCGGGCGAAATTGACAAAGTGTACCCATCCGACATCCGGCGCCTCTGAGCCTCCTCGGTGAAAGGTGGTTGACCCGACCACTGCTCGCACCACAGGTCTTACGGATCATCTTACAGTCGGTGGGTGACCACTCACCTCGCGCGTCCTCCATTAGGGCGAGGGCTTTGCAACACTCGAGGGCAAGAATTTGCATAATGGCCCTTTTGGTGACACGGAAGCAAGTAACCTCGGCCGCCGGTTGCGGAGGCCACCTGTCTTTGGATCGCGGTGCGTGGTGGCTCACGGCTGCGGTGGGCGAAGAACCGGCGGCGATGGCCTCGGTCTTGGTGGAGCAAAGAAGCGGGCCCTTGGTGCTGGCCGGCCGGGCCAGTGAGGTGGTGTGAGTAGGCGTCGCCTCCCATTTGCGCTTGCGAGACCATTGACGCCTTTGCCTTATGCTCGGCAACAATGGCCTTATCTACCAAGGCACGAAAGTCGAGAAGTCCACAATAGATAGCTTGTCACCGTGGCTCCTCGGACAAGCCATCCATAAACTTCTCTGCAGCCTCATCGAGGCCACCTCCCGAGAGCATAACGAGCCAAGTGATTAAACTCGTAGAGGTACTCCGTCTGATTGCGCCCTTGCTTGAGCGCGAAATTCTTTCTTCTTGACTTCATCGGGCCATGGGATGTGGGCAGGACAGTCGAGTTGAACTCCTCCCAAGTGACTATATGGCCCGCGGGTGCATGGCGAATAGTTCTCCCACCATGAGTGTCGCCCTCAAGGTGGTGGGACGGCGAAGAGTGCCTTATCTGTGTACGACATCGAGCTATGTTGAGCTTCGCTCAACCATGCGCAGACCAATCATCGCGTCGAGAGGGTCCTCTGAGCGGGAGAAAGTCGGCGGCTGCGTGCGGAGGAACTCTGCAAGTCCTCACGCGAGTCGGTGCCGCCACCACCGGCGAGTGGAGCTATTCCTAGCAATAACGTCCAAAATGCGCGTCTGGTCCATGCGGTTTAGCTCGTCGGCGAGAACCTCGACCATGGTCGGAGGAGGCTCCTCATCATGACCAGCCTTTTCGGCTGCGCGCGTTCTCCGGCCATCTGTTTCACTAAGACAAGTTAGCAACAAATTTAAGAGCAAGAAAGCCCAAAATTCATGAAAGCGGTCAAAAACAAACACAAAGCGAGGATAAAGTCCAACCAAAAAATCGACACATAACTACTCACTTTACATCTTACCTATTATTCCCATAATTTTTAGTTAGATTAATCTTCCATGGTTCTCCCAAAACTAATTCAGCAGGTAGTAACTATCTTTTGAAAGGAAAGAGAAACCAAGTTTTTAAAGCTGAAATTAGAGTAAGATGAGAGTAGAAGGCTAAGATAGATAAGGAGTAAAACACGAGAACACGCCTAAGTTTTCAT
This sequence comes from Ampelocalamus luodianensis, assembly GCA_036346255.1. Taxonomy (NCBI): domain Eukaryota; kingdom Viridiplantae; phylum Streptophyta; class Magnoliopsida; order Poales; family Poaceae; genus Ampelocalamus; species Ampelocalamus luodianensis. The sequence continues at coordinate 82,597 of JAYEVH010000372.1, forward strand.
AAACCCTTTTTATATTTTGCAAATAAGCCTTTCCAAAATATCCTAAGGACGACTATGCTTGGTTGCTACTGTCGAATGGCTCGATACCAACTTTGTGAGGACCCCAATTTATTTGGCTTGTAATGTAACCAACCACCGGTCCTAGCATCACAAATCAAATAAGCTGAGTCTCGAGATATGTATACTTCGCAAAGCGTTATACACACCTCACAACAAAGTTATGCATCAACTCCATTTCAAACATAGAGTCCAAACATTACACTACTAAGCAGTAACAACAACAGAAAAATTATTACGGACAATGGCCGGTGGCCTCCAAGATACACAAATAATGTAAAGAAGACAATGAAGCAAAGTGCCATAAGATGGCTACAAACAAAGCCAATCGGTGTGCCTCCAACCCACAAGGCATCGGCGAGGACCGCCAAGTCTAGTCGTCCAACACGAAGGCACAACTCACAAAAGTGAGGCCCTTGGGGCTCACCTTCTTCCTCTGCCAACAAAAACATTAAGCAAAGCATCCGAAAGTACAAAGATTGTCTTTGTACGCAAACCGACGCGTGTGAACTAGCGCACTGTTCATATGCTACACGGCTTATTTGGTGGAGGCCATATGTTTCGTTTGCATCTGACCAATTTTCATTTGCAATAAGGTAAAAGCAGTTTGAAGGCAAATTTGCAATTTATTTTTAATCTTGAAATAACAAGAGTAAAGGTAATAATAACAAAAGAGTAAAGAAAAACAACCTAGAAGTGACTAACCCAATAGTCACCACAACAATAGCACGAATCCCGTTCGTATCACCCGACAAGTTTTAATTTAAAATGTTGTAGTCTAGTTCTTACGGCGTATCAGGCGTGTCCATAACCTAGGGCGAGGCTATTCGAATAGTTTCAACCTGCGGGGTGTACCAATGTACCCACACTTTGACCGCCTTTCCACCACGGTTAGCATACTTCCTTTGGTATGCGAGCACGCTAAGTCTAACATGGCGTTTTCCAATATTGTGTATCAACTACGAGTCGCTCGTATGGATAGAAATCCATGCGCTTACATGGTAAAGCCGAAAGACAACAAATCCCATCACGGGTGAAGCTTTTAGGACAACTACCATGCTCCCAACACCATCCTCCCGACCCCTGGACCCGAGCCAATACACGCCAAAGTACTAAATCAAGAGAGGTCCCATACCCTCTAGTGTGGTTAGCACGCAAAATGCTCAAGACGTGGCGCAAGTAACTCGGTCCTTAATTGACTTGGGCACCTTTCGGTCACACCCAAAAGCACACCAATCTTACCATTGTGCCCAAGTCCAAATCATTTTGTTTTCATTTTAGTTTTCAGAGATAACATAGCAAAAAAATGCTAAAATATAAAGTTATAATAATTTTGTGTGATCAAGGTTACCGACTAAGTCGATAACCGCCCAATTCTACCGGTATCTAAGCATGTCTAAGCAAATTGACCGGATCTACTAAGTGACAAGAGATCATCCAGATCTCTAATCACAAGAAATAACCTAGGCTCGGTAGTAGAGATCAATATTTTGCCTACTGTGATATGCATCTACTGATTTAACTAATCAATTTAACACAAATTAAGCAATGCATACATACATTTGAAACAAAATATTAGACTTTAAAAATGGGATTATCATGATCAAAGCGCTTGTTCGTCATTCTTTGTTGCTCGTAATGCTCAACTTTGCAGTAGGATCGCTCTTGGTTACCGCAAATGTCGAAGCCTAACGATTGAACAAATAACGACAAATAAGAACGAATAACATCGACAAAGCTCAAACATACAACAACAACAAAACATACCAAAATTCACACACACATCCTAAGCATGATCTAACATATTTTTAGAAGCAGAGAATAATTTATTTGAAGTTATTATGAATTTTCCATGAATTTTCTAAGATAAATACACATCAAAGCACTTGTTAATTACTTAACAAATTTTCATGAAACGAAACAGTATCTAAAATCTATTCGATAATTAGTAAACTAAAAATGAAAATTTACAGAATTGGATTCATTGGATTTGGACAATTATTGAAAAGATATGAGTTTTCTAATTTTGGAAAATGCATAATACATCATTTAATCATTTAACAGATTTTTGCTAACAGAGACAAGATTGAAACTAATTTTAGTAAATACTACATTTAAAATGAAAATTATCAGACTTGGTTTCATGCGATTTGGAGATAAATTGAATTAGCTATGCATTTTCTAAGTTTAGATGAATTAACGAAAAACGAGAAAAGCATTTGTAAATTCTAAAGCATTAAACCCTTTTCCTACCGATCGCCGACTAGCCCTAGCCAGCGGCGGGACCACGAAGTCTTGACGGGACAGCCTTGCCGGATGTGGCGTCGAAGGCGTGTTGGAGAATACGTCTTCTGGCTTAACAGACGTACTCTAACTTACAGTAAGAGAAATCGTTTCTCCAAAGAGAACACGTATTAACCAAGTTCACACAATCACTAACTAACAACAAGGTCCACATGACAAGCGATACGAGTAACAAAGCGGGGTGGATTAAAAGATCTCTAAACGCGATTAACGAGAGAGGGACCACATGTCGATGATACAAACTAAAGTTGATTAGCGCTAAAGAGGTTAGACCTTAAACACCGGCTGCTCGACGGAGCTCCGTCGCGGCCGCCGCGACGGCGAGGTGGAGGATCTGAGGCGAGTGGTTCCCTGCCGCGCGGCGGTGCCACGGTGTGCGAAACCCCACGAACACCATGGTGATGATGCCGAGTCGGATGGTCGTCGGAGGTGAGCTCGCAACGCCGCGGGCGGAGGCGAAGGGCTCCGAGGTGGGCGCCACGGCGGCGAAGGCTCCGAGCGTGCTCTTAAGCGCCTTGATCTCAGAACGATCGCCACGATAACGCCGGCGATGGAGCTCGAGGTGGCGGAAGCGCCGCGTGGCGAATACCGTGCTTTCGGAGAAGAAAGTCGCACCGCCTCGGTGATGCATCAAAGAACGAAACAAGGTCACGATTAGACTCGTGCAGTGATGCGATCCTAAGGGACCGGTGACGGCTAGAAACTCACCGAACGCAATTGAGCTTGCGGGCCGAGTCACGAGTCGAAGAAGACGAAGTCGCTCCCGCAATTCCTTGGGCGCCAGGACCGGGATGGGCAAAATGGAGGCGGCGCGGCGTGGATCACGGTGGTGCGGTCGCGGGCTCAAAAGCGGCGCTAACACGTGGCGCTACCCTCGGTTCCTCTCGGCGAAACCAAGAAATGGCGGAGAAGGCACGAGAATGGGGTAGAGAAGAAATGAATGAGCTCGGTGGGTAGATGAGACCCGGCGATGCCGAGACGGACAGCGGGCAAATGGGTGGCGGCGGCGAGGTGCGTGGCGAGCATGCTTGTGCGCCGTGAGCTCGGTGAGGCAGCGGAGAAGACGAGGCGTCGCGACGGTGGGGTCCACCGTCGGTGAAAGAAGCAAGCGCGAGCCGAGCCGGTGCGGCGCGGCGAGATGGTCAGCTTGATCAAGAAGATGCCGACGGTGGATCACGAGATGGACGGTCGAGATCTCGTATGCATTCGGACGGTCGAATGCATACGCGGCGTGGATCGTTCGATTTGCATCGGACGGTCAGGATTGGGCGGTGCAGCTAGTTGACGCGATCGAGCCGAGCGGCGCGGTCGGACTCGAGTCGGGCTCGGGTTCGAGCCCGAGGAACAGTGATTCCAACTCTGAATTAAAAAGACAGAGAAGGTTTGAGGAATTTTTAGAGGTAGTTCCAGAGCTCCAAAAATTCCTAAATTTTTATGGAAGCTTACTGGAACAGAGGACAACCTTGTGTAATTTTTCCAGGAATTTTTATGCACTAGACTTCTCCCAATAAAATTCACAAGCTGCTGTCCAGAGGTTTGACCAGATTTCAAAACTGGTTTGACTTGGCTATTTGAAATAGCAAAAAAAATCTAAAAATTATGAAATAATTCAGGGAGGTAGATAGGATGATCAAGATGATAGGAAAAATAATTTCAGAGGATGATCACAAGTTTGAAAGCTAAGAATTTGCTGACAACAATTTCCAATCACAAGAATCAAATTCTAAAGATTGGAAATTGCTAGGGAAAATTGTAGAAATTTTCAAATGATTTCATGAGGCAACAAAAGTTTTTATTTCTCCTCAAAATTTTACATTGGAAATACAAACCCTAAGTTAGGGCTGTTACACTACCCATACACACACTACACATCCACCAATGGCGAGGTTGCAAAGGGGCAAACAACTTAGTTAGCCAGGTTGTACGTGTTACCGACTTGTGGTCGTACTATTTTTACATGAGAGGTCATGACAAGATTCGGTCCTTAATTGACTTGGGCAGTACATACACATACCCCATCGTCGTGCATCATCAGCACCAGCCACTATTTCCAGCCACCCAAGTCTAAATCTGTTTTTTAGGTTTTATTTTATTTTAAAAATAACCTTTCGGCCAACAGACCAGCCAGGCTCCTAGCCTCGACTGCCCAATTTATTTCCAAAGTGTTGAGTGATGTCGGGCAACTTAATGCCCGAATGATAATGTATCTAAGAACAGCTAAGCATGACACTTAGATACAGACTTATAACTACTATGGAAACCATTAATTCTAGGGTGACAAGGATAATGTCCAAATTCAAGGATTGGAAGGTTATACACATTTATTATTAAGGCATTAACTATGAGCTAGACCAGTATAGCTATATAAAACATAGCAATGCAATTTCATAAGTTAAAACAATATAATTGCAAAATTAGGTGCAAAATGATTAAAGTATTGACTCACCTTACTCAATATTATGATAACCTTGGTCAGGCTCTTGCACAATGTTTTGATAATCATCATGCTTAATATACTGATAATTGTCCTGATCAATGTCCTAATAATCTTGATCTTGACCTGGTCCTAATTTTGCATAATTATTCTAGGGTTTTTCCTTGCAATATATTTCCCCAAAAATCTTTCAAGCTTCTGTTGTATATACTTTTATTGTTGGTTATGAGGAAGTTTGTGATACATGCTTTAATTAATTTTCCTATTACCATCATAAATTCACCAAGTTTGGACTTTCATTTACTACATTTTGTTTCAAGTTATTTTGATCCTTAATTAGTATCATAATTACAGTATTCGATTCTTTAAGTTTTATATTTCATGTAATTTTTCAAAGGTATTACTTTGTTATGATGATTTACTTCATCCGATACTATTGCTTTTAGAAGTTTGGTTGGTAATGTTTCTGCATTTAAGGTTTCTGTAATTAGTGTTTTCAGTATTTACCAACTGTGCCGGCAAACAGGAAATGTGGTTCAAATAACTCATATCCATGACAGTACAAAGATGACAACATATATCACATAAAAAGTTTTAAAAATATCATATTTTTGTATTTTAGCACTTTTGGGATATTACAGAAAGCCTGGTCTGGGACCAGTGATATGTACGAGATATGACCTGAGTTTATGAACTCAGTTTATGAAAAACATGTGTTAGCTAAAAATGCTAAGTCACAGGAATTGCTACTACATACTCTATTTTAATAAATGGCTTTGTGCAAATAAAAGAACCATAAACCTTTCCTTAATTAGCCTTTCATATATAATAATTGCATTGTATGTTGACTCGCGAGTACGGTTGTGTACTCATGCTCGCTATTTATATTCTTTTAATCAGTAAGCATAAAAAAGGCTACAGAAACAATTGTGAGTGTTGATCAAGACTGCAGATCAAGAAAGCCAAGAACTAGGTCGCGAGCCTACAATCGATTGCCGATAGGTATATCGTGAGGGTTCCACATGTTATACTCTGAATCTGCTTCCACTGCTATTCTTTGAAAAGTATTTGGCCTGCCCGGCCATTCTGCAAGTCAAAACTTGTAAGGTATATTTACGCTTTGTTTAATGTTACGCAATAGCTTTACATTTTCGTGATATGTGTTTGAACTAACAATGTAACTATGTGTGCCAGCTACAGATCTAGGGAATGACATAAATATACACAGTGGGTCCCAAGTTCCAAATTTGGGGTCTGACATAAGATGTCATTTTCTATTGGTGACTACAAAGATGAGGTGATTTGTGATGTGTTACCAATGAAAGCATGTGACATATTATTAGGATGTCCATGGAAATATAATATAAGCTCAATCCATCATGGCAAAACCAATCAATACACAGGCACTCTTCAGGGAAAGAGCTACACTTTGATTCCCATGTCTTCCAAAGATGTATTTGTAACAAATTCCCGTAATGAGAGTGATAAAAAGAAAAAGAAAAAAAGAGTTAGCCACGAAAATGTGAAAGACAACCCCGTGACGAAACATGTCCTATTGAAGAGCTTGTACAACAAGAGTGAAGTAGATGCTAGGTCTGAGGAAACTAATACTTCACCACTTGTTTCCCGTGTTATTTATGATAATGTGCAGGTGTAACATCCCAATTTTCTGAGTTTAAAAAAATCTTTTAAATAGTTAGTAGGGAAAAAGTCACCATTTGTATTTTACTTGAATTTAATTCAAAAGCTTAATATTGGACTTTACCATCAAAAACCTTTAATGTGAATAATCCCAACATGAAAAATAGCCAAAACTATTTTATTTGGGTTCTATGTGCTCAGATATATTTTCTAGATTTTTCTAGAATTTTTCTGAGTTCATTTGCTATTTTCTATTGCTTATTTGAATTTCTGGTATTTTCTAAAATAGACAATCTATTTAAAATCTCAGAAAAAGCTTTGGGCTGGATTCTTTGAAGCTGGCCCAGTCCTATTGCCCTTCCGGCCCAAACCCCGCGTGCAGCCTAGCTTGCCCGCGCGCGCGCCGCCTCCGACTGACATGAGGGCCCCGCATGTCAGCCTCGCCTCTCTCTCTCTCTCCGAGCGCCCCGCTCGTTCTCCACCGTTTGATCAAGGATGGATGGCTAGATGCGCCTGATCTGTTCGGAGGTCCGATCGTCCATTTGATTGTGGACCGTTAGATCTTCAACGAACGGTCAGATCTTCGAGTCCGCTTAGCGGCCGTGCCGCCGTTCGCCGCGCGCGCGCCGAGCGAGCCGTCGCCGCGATGTGTAGGCCTCGTCGCACATCATCGTCGTCTTCGATGCGGACTCCACCTTCCTTCAGAATCTTACGCCGCCGCGTCGTGTTAAATCGCGGACACGCCTCCCGGGGCTATTTAAGGCCCCGAGGACCCTCGTGCCCTGCACCCCGTGACGCGCCGCCTTCGCAACCCTAGCCGCCGCCCTCGATTCGTCGCCTAGAGCCCTAGCCACCATCGTCATCTTCATCTCCGGCTGAAGGACCCCATCGCCACCGCCACCGTTCCAGCTACCCTCGTCGCTGTTGGAGGTCATCTTCGGGACCGCCGCGTCGCCCGCATCTCGGAACCGCCTTCATCTTCGCCAGAGGACCTCTCCAACGCCGTCGCCGTCGCCGTCGAGCCCGAGCCTCAACCTCCGCTTTGACCTCGCCGCCGGCCACCACAGTGGTCCCTGAGTGCCTGTGAGCATCCCATCGAGATCGCCCTGGTCTTCTCTACCTCCTAGTGCCACCCGCCGCCGACGAGGAGCCGCCGTTCGCCGACGACCATAGGGTCCAGTGCCGCCCTCGCCGACGGGTCCGACGTGGACGCCACGTCACCCGCCACCTCATCCCGTGCACTCACGTGGCACACACATGTCTGGCGTGTCAGCAGGCACGTGTGCGCCCGCGCGGCAGTCCACCGATGTCCAGATCCCGAGGCTTGGTAGATCTGGTCTACCGTGAGCCATCTCACTGACATGTGGGTCCCACTTATCAGTGTTTTCTTTCATTTATATTTTTTCCGAAATCCTGAGGGTTGACGTCAGCATTGCGCAATAATCCGATTTTTCTGTTAAGAAATAATTCGGAAATTCCAGAAAATCCAATTTAGGGTTTTTCTTTTAGATTTAAACTTCGAGAGCCCATAACTTTTGCATCCGAACTCCGATTGAGCCCATTCAAATTCCTAAATTTATATAAATTCGAGCTCTATTTATTTAAGAGTTTTATTTAATTTTTGGAGCTTGTTTTGTCTCTGTGATTTATTTGTTTTGTTTATTTGTCTCGTCTGCGAGTAGACGTCGATTCGTCGGGGAATTTTGGAGAAGAAGGAGCACCCAAGATCAAGACCAATACATAGACCTTTTCCAAGGCCAGTCATACCTTTGATCATCTTGAACCCAGTTTTCAAATTACTTTGTTTCAAAGTATTGCATTCTATTTTAATTATTTATTTAAATACTTTTGGGCATAGTTATCATCCAAATTGTTATCATCACCTTGGCCTTGTATGTCATGTTTCCTTGTCACCCTAGATTGGTTTATTAGTTGGTAATATTGTAGAACCAACGTGGGTTGGTTAGTACAAGTATATTGCTTAGCCATGCAACGAGTCATCATCGTCACCTGAGTTGCAATTATAAATTTGACTAAGTGATTATGGAACTTTGTGATAAAACTGTGTGTGCTATGTATTATCGCTTCGTGATAGCATGTGTTGCACTAAAACCAACTGGGTGGGAAAGGATTTAGACTGAGGCAAGTGGTGGATACTTTGTGATATGGTGGACTTTGTGAATGGGAATGATAATCTTTGTGACATAGTTAGAAAATGGAAGTCTTGCCTTGGTCAGTTAAGGACTTAACTTTGTGCGCCATTGAACTGAGCCTTACTGTAAGACCACATGCCTGATGGGACGGGCCTAACTTAGTAAGTTATGGATTCTCGGCATTGACGTTCAGGTGGATAGGTTAGGATTTGTGACAGGGTGGAGGTGTGACTACTTGGTGGTTGCATCGCGGGACGGTTCGCCGCATCCCTGTCCAGCGGTGTGTGTTAGACTAGTACTCTTTGTGAGCTGGTCTAGCGGGAAAGCATATCGGGAATATTAATGTTTGAGACCAAGTTTCCGAACTGTTTTGTTACGATTAGTGCTAGCTACACTAGTTGTATCTTGTGGGTAAAGTGTACAACCTCTGCAGAGTGTGAAATCAATCTGTTCGAATAGCGCGTCATGATCATGGACATGCTCGGGATTTCACACGAGGGGTAGTTTTCATAAAATGTTTGGGATGGGAGCTATGTGATCTAAGTCATGTGGCTATGTGAAATAATCTATTTAGCTTTCTGTCTTTGTGAAAACAACTGCTAAATTAATATTGTCTATTTGTTTTGAACTACAATTCAATCTATTATTAAGTATTCAATTGTAAATGTTGCATTTCGCAAAGAACCACGAAGCCTTTTCTTTTGGAATAAGCTGCATCTATAAATTGCATTACGTGGTATGATTTGCGAAATGCGGTTGTGTACTCACGCTTGTTGTAAAACTTGCGCCCAAACCTCTGTAAGAGGAGGAGTCTACGCCTGCTTTCGAGGAGGAGTTCAACGAAGGTTGCTGATCGTTAAGGTCTGGATCCCAGTTGGTTGCCTGTGGTGAATTGATGGGATCTACGCTGAAGTTATCTCTGTTCCGCTGCTATTTATTCTCTGTTAGCCCTGCGTGGCGTAGTAAGTGTAAACTCGACCATAAGGTCAAAACCCTTATTTGTTATTCAAACTAATCGTTTACTTTATTTATCGCTTGTGTGGATTGATATTCACCTATGTTGACACTGTGTGCACTAGCGTGATCCTGGACTAGTGCAGTATACACAGAGGGTTCCAGAATCGTAATTTTGGGTCCCGGAGGTGGTATCGAGCCATCTTGTGGTAGTCTTGACCTTAGTTAGATTGACCGTCTTTAGAGTGTCCAAATTATTTTCTAAAGAAAAGTTAACTTGCAAGATTAATTAATTGCTTAACTCTTCTCATATCTCTCTCAGCTCAACTATTGCTATAATCTTCTCTTTTCCCGCTGTTTTTAAGTTGCTCTTACCCTCCCCTTCGTCTATCTTGATAGATGCCTCGTCTCCAGAGCTATGGTGAGCGCACAGGAGGATACGCCGCTGAGATTTGGAAGCTACTACAGGTTCTTGGAGGCTTTGATCGTCCACTGTACGTCGGCAACAACTGGATAGTGAATGGACAAAACCGTGGAGTGATCTGTCGTCTGACGATCTACGCTTGGAGGAACGACAAGGCGAGCCAACCTTCGCACATCTCTGTGAGGAAGATCACTTGGCTGGAAGGCATGAAGGAGTCGTCGCGCTGGGCCATGCTTCGTATCTGCAACATCTATGCACGGGAGCTCCAAGACACCGTCTTCCATTACCACCCCAGAGCTGCAGCCGTGGATCTGCCAGCCCGCTACCCATCTACAGAGGAAGAGAGCAACGCTAAAGTTGTGCACCTCGCCCAGTTTGCAGCTGCCCAAGAGGAAGCATTGGAGTGGACTATCACTGAGCTAGATCATGTCTATGAGGCCTTACAGAGAGCTGAAGAAAAGGTTGCTACTCTGCAAGAGATACTCTACGACCAGGATGACGAAGAAGAAGAAGACCCCGAGGAGGATCCCGAAGAAGATCCAGAGGAAGGTCCAGTTGAGCAGAGAAGAAGCGCGAGCCGAGGAGCGGTGAGCGGTTATGCGGGAACGCCTATTCCTCGCACGGTTCGTGGCATCGTGATCAGTTTGCCAAGATGCCGGCTCACTTTCGAGTCTACAACCGTCAGGAGCACCGCTGCGGTTGTGGAGGCTTTCTTGAGTAGTTCGTTTTAGGCTTCAGTTTTTCAGGCTTAGCCAGTTTCAGTTTAGTAAGTCGCCATTTAGACGGTAGTTTTGTGTGCTTAGGACGTTGTTTCTTTTGTGTGCAGTATGAGTGCAAAGGCCCTTAGGCATTTTTGCGGCCATGCTAAGACCCTAATTAATAAAGGTATTTCGTTTGAGTTTCTTGAGCTGTGTTTTGTTGGGTTTAACCTACCCCTGCTTAGTTCTTAACTCATCTTGTGCTTGCTACCTTATCTAACCCATGGAGCTTCGCTAGATGGTTCAAAATCGTCATACTGCTGCAAGTGATTCCGGCACCCCAGCGCCGAGAAGCAATGAGCAACCAGCCGCAGGAGCAGTTCCACCACAAGTACCCCCGTTTGACCTGCAAAACTTTGGAGCTTTCATGGCAGCGCAGACTCAGCTAATGAATACCATGATGAATCAGATGCAGGCCATGAACAATCAGAACAATAACAACAATCAATAGCATGGAGCCCCAGCTGCTCATGGTCGTCATGGACAGTCTAAACTTGCGGAGTTTATGAGGACCCGTCCACCAAAATTTTCTAGACACGTCTCCCGGTGGAAGCAGATGATTGGCTTCAGGTCATTGAAAGGAAGCTGCTGATCACCCAGTGCAGCGATCGTGAGAAGGTTTTGTATGCTACTCACCAGATGGAGGGCATAGCTGCTGAATGGTGGGAGAACTTCTGTGCCGTTCATGAGACACCACAGGATATCACCTGGGAGGAGTTTTCTGTAGCATTTCGCCAATATCATGTACCAGAAGGTATTATTGATCTGAAGAAGGATGAGTTTCGCGCTCTCAAGCAAGGAGCTATGTCAGTGTCTGACTACCTCAACAAGTTTTCTCAGATAGCTCGCTACGCAGCAGAGGATGTTGCCACGGACAAGGCTCGCCAGAGTCGCTTTCTGAAGGGGCTAAACACTAGACTGCAAGTGAGTCTAATCGCCCATACTTTCCCTGACTTCTAGGAGCTGGTCAATAAAGCATTTGTTCTAGAGGACAAACACAAGGAACTGGAGGACAACCGCAAACGCCGGATGGCCCAGCAAGGGAGCCATCAATCACAGGAGAGGGCAAGGACAGTTCCATCACAGTTCAACGGTTTCTACCCTGCACTTCGTTGAGCACCGGCACCAACTTCAGCACCTCGTCCAGCTGCTCAGAACTTCCGCAACCCTGCACCTGTCAACCCCAACCTCGGAAGCAATCAGCAAAGCGGACCAAGAGTCTGTTATACCCGTCGCCGGAGGACATTTGCCAACCGATGTCGCGAAGGAACAATCACTCCAGTACGTTTCAACCTTGGAGCTACGCCATCCAACAAGCCAGCACCATGCATCAACCAAGGAGCTTCACAAGTTGCCGGTCAAGCCGGAGGAGCACCGCAGTCCGTGATTAGAGGCCGTGTCAACCACGTCACTCTGGAGGGAGCCCAGGAATGCCACCGGACCGTGACATTGAGTTTGTCATCGACCTAGTGCTAGGGAGATCACCAATTTCAAAGAGACCCTATCGGATGCCAGCCGATGAATTGGTAGAGATGAAGAAGCAGATAGAAGAACTTCTTGAGAAAGGTTTCGTGAGACCTAGTTCGTCGCCTTGGGGAGCACCTGTGTTGTTTGTCAAGAATAAAGATGGAAGTATGAGGATGTGTATTGATTACCGTTCCCTCAACGAAGTCACCATCAAGAACAAGTACCCACTACCCTGGATTGATGATTTGTTTGATCAGATGAAAGGAGCCGGAGTGTTCTCAAAGATCGACCTGCGATCAGGTTACCACCAGCTGAAGATTTGTCCTAAGGATATACCGAAGACCGCTTTCTCAATGCGGTATGGACATTATGAGTTCTTAGTCATGTCCTTCGGGTTGACTAACGCCCCTGCCTACTTCATGAATATGATGAATAAAGTATTCATGGAATATCTGGACAAGTTTGTAGTCGTGTTAATTGATGATATTTTGATTTACTCCAAGTCGGAGGAAGAACACGCCGAACATCTAAGGATAGTCTTGGAAAAACTCAGAGAGCATCAGTTGTATGCCAAGTTCAGCAAGTGTGATTTCTGGAAGAAGTAAGTTGATTTCCTTGGTCATGTGATGACAGCCGAGAGAGTAGCAGTTGACCCCGGTAAGATTAAAGCAGTGTTACATTGGGAGCAGCCCAAGACTGTAACTCAGATTTGCAATTTCTTGGGAATGGCAGGTTATTACCGTCGTTTCATCGAAGGATTCTCATCGATTGCTAAGCCTCTTATGCAATTGCTGAAAAAGGAGAAAAAGTTCACTTGGACTCCATCCTGTGAAGAAAGTTTTCAAGAATTGAAGAAGCATTTGACATCAGCCCCAGTGTTGATTTTGCCTGATATTCGGAAAGATTTCGATATCTACTATGATGCTTCACGCCAAGGACTCGGGTGCATCCTAATGCAAGAAGGAAGAGCCGCCGCTATGCGTCAAGGCAATTAAGACCTCACGAGGAGAATTACCCTACTCATGATCCGAATTAGCCGTCGTAGTGCATACTTTAAAGATTTGGCGTCATTATCTCATCGGTAATCGCTGTGAAGTCTACACAGATCATAAGAGCCTGAAGTACATCTTCACTCAATCAGATTTGAACATGAGATAGAGGAGATGGTTGGAATTGATCAAGGATTATAACCTCAGAATCCACTACCATCCTGAAAAAGCCAATGTAGTTGCAGATGCTCTGAGTCGTAAGAGTTACTACAATGCTTTGGAAGTAAAGAAAATTTGCCCAGAACTTTATGAAGATTTTCAGAAGCTAAGGCTAGAAGTTGTGTCCGAAGGATTTGTAGCCAATTTGGAGGTGCAGTCTACCCTAGAGAAGCAGATTCGTGAAGCGCAACCCAAGGATCCCGTGTTGTCAGACATCAAGCTTAAAATGGCAGAAGGGAAATTCAAAGATTTTACCAGGGATGATCAAGACATACTCTGGATTAATGGTCGTATCTGTGTACCAGATATTGATGGGTTAAGGCAGCTAATCCTAAAAGAAGCCCATGACTCAAAGTATTCGATTCACCCTGGGAGTACCAAGATGTACCAGGATATTAAGACTAAATTTTGGTGGCCAAATTTGAAGCGAGAAGTCGCAGAGTTCGTTGCCTTGTGTGACGTCTGTCAGAAAGTAAAGGCAGAACACTAGAGACCAACAGGTTTGTTGCAACCGCTGAAGATTCAGTGGAAGTGGGAAGAGATCGAATGGATTTCATTACCGCTTACCCAAGACCCAATCGAGTTACAATTCGATCGGGTAATAGTCGATCATTTGACCAAGGTTGCCCATTTCTGCGGTCAAAACCACATACTCGTGAGATCGCCTTGCGAGTTGTATATGGCGAATTGTTAGTTTGCGGTGTGCCCAAGAAGATAGTATCGATCGAGGATCTCGGTTCACCTCGTTTTTGGCAAAGTTTGCATGAAGCATTGGGCACCCATCGAATTTCAAGATCTGCGTATCATCCACGCACGGATGGACGATGAAAGAGTTAATCGATATTGGAGGACATCTTTGAGCGTGTGCTCTAGCTAATGCTTCCCGTTGGGATAAAAGTTTACCATATGCGAAATTTCGTGCAACAACGGTTATCAAGCTAGTGCGGATGTCACCATTTGAAGCTTTGTATGGTCATGCTGCGAACTCCGTTGAATTGGTCGAAGCAATGAGCGTTTGGTATTCGGTCGGACATCATCTAAGAAGCGAGAAGAGCAAGTGGCCATGATAAGAGAAAGATTGAAGATAGCTCGGTCCGTGCGTAAGAGCTATAACGATAATCGTCGTCGGGATCTCGACTTTGAACCAGGGATTTTGTTTATCTGCGGGTTACTCCGCCGAGGTGTCAAAAGGTTTCATGCCAAAGGAAGCTTGCCCGAGGTATGTTGGTCCGTTCAAGATTCGGAACGCCGTGGAGAAGTTGCTTATCGGTTGGAGTTACGCGATCATTAGCGAGTGCATGATGTCTTTCATGTCTCGCAGATTGAAGAAGTGTCTTCGTGTGCGGAAGAGCAAGCCCGCTAGAATCAATTGACTTGAAGGAGGATCTCACCTACAAGGAGCAACCAATCAAGATTTTGGATGTCGCAGAGCGCCACACCAGAAGCAAGACTGTTCATTTTTGCAAGGTTCAGTGGAGCAACCACTCAGAAGGAGAAGCCACGTGGGAGCGTGAAGAAGACACAAAGCCGAGTTTCCTAGCCTTTTCTCTAGCTAGCTTTGAATCTGGGGTGAGATTCCTTTAAGGGGGGAGGTTTGTAACATCCCAATTTTCTGAGTTTAAAAAAATCTTTTAAATAGTTAGTAGGGAAAAAGTCACCATTTGGATTTTATTTGAATTTAATTCAAAAGCTTAATATTGGACTTTACAATCAAAACCTTTAATGTGAATAATCCCAACATGAAAAATAGACAAAACTATTTTATTTGGGTTCTATGTGCTCGAATATATTTTCTCGATTTTTCTAGAATTTTTCGAGTTCATTTGCTATTTTCTATTGCTTATTTGAATTTCAGTATTTTCTAAAATAGAAAATATATTTAAAATCTCAGAAAATGCTTTGGGCCGAATTCTTTGAAGCCGGCCCACCTGTGCCTTCAGACCCAAACCCGCGCAGCCATTTCATCGCCTGTGCCAGCCGCCCTCCGATCGACATGCGGGCACCACATTTCAGCCTCGCCTCTCTCTCTCCGAGCGCCCCACTCGTTCTCCACCATTCGATCAAGGATGGATGGCTAGATGCGCCTGATCTGTTCGGAGGTCCGATCGTCCATTTGATTGTGGACCGTTAGATCTTGAACGAACGGTCAGATCTTCGGAGTATGTTTTGCAGCCGTGCTGTTTCGCACGCGCCCGAGCCGCCGTCGCTGACAGGTGGGCCTCGTCTGCCACATCATTGTCGTCTTCGACGCGGACTCTACCTTCCTTTCCGAATCTTCCGCCGCAGCGCCGTGTTCACCGTGGACACGCCTCCCGGGGCTATTTAAGGCCCCGAGGACCCTCGTGCCCTGCACCCCGTGACGCGTCGCCTTCGCAACCCTAGCTGCCGCCCTCGATTCGTCGCCTGGAGCCCTAGACGTCGTTGTCATCTTCATCTCCAGCTGAAGGACCCCATCGCCACCGCTGCCATTCCAGCTACCCTCGTCGCTGTTGGAGGTCATAACCGCCGCGTCGCCCGCATCTCAGAACCGCCTTCATCTTCGCCGGAGGACCTCTCCAATGGCGTCGCCGTCGAGCCCGAGCCTCAACCTCCGCTTTCACCTCGCCGCCGGCCACCACAGTTGTCCCTGAGCGCCCGTGAGCATCCCATCGAGATCGCCCTGGTCTTCTCTACCTCCCGATGCCGTCCGCTGCCGACGAGGAGCTGCCGTTCGCCGGCGACCATAGGGTCCACTACCGCCCTCGCCGACGGGTCCGACGTGGACGCCACATCACCCGCCACCTCATCCCGTGTACTGACATGCCGCCCACATGTCTGGCGTGTCAGCAGGCATGTGTGGGCCGCGCGGCAGTCCACCGATCTCCAGATCCCGAGGCTCGGTATATCTGGTCTACCGTGAGCCATCTCACTAACATGTGGGTCCCACGTGTCAGTGTTTTCTTTTATTTATCTTTTTTCTGAAATCCTAAGGGCTGACATCAGTATTGCGCAATAATCCGATTTTTCTGTTAAGAAATAATTTGGAAATTCCAGAAAATCCAATTTAGGGTATTTCTTTTTGATTTAAACTTCGAGAGCTCATAACTTTTGCATCCGAACTCCGATTGAGCCCATTCAAATTCCTAAATTTATCTAAATTCGAGCTATATTTATCTGATAGTTTTATTTAATTTTTGGAGCTTTTTTTTGCCTCTGTGATTTATTTGTTTTGTTTATTTGTCTCGTTTGCGAGTAGACGTCGATTCGTCGGGGAATTTTGGAGAAGAAGGAGCACCCCAAGATCAAGACCAGTACATACACCTTTTCCAAGGCAAGTCAAACCTTTGATCATCTTGAACCCAGTTTTCAAATTACTTTGTTTCAAAGTATTGCATTCTATTTTAATTATTTATTTAAATGCTTTTGGGCATAGTTATCATCCAAATTGTGATCATCACCTTGGCCTTGTATGTCATGTTTCTTTGTCACCGTAGATTGGTTTATTAGTTGGTAATATTGTAGCACCAACGTGGGTTTGTTAGTACGAGTAGATTGCTTAGCCATGCAACGAGTCATCATCATCACCTGAGTTGCAATTATAAATTTGACTAAGTGATTATGGAACTTTGTGATAAAACTGTGTGTGCTATGTATTATCGCTTCGTGATAGCATGTGTTGCACTAAAACCAACTGGGTGGGAAAGGATTTAGACTGAGGCAAGTGGTGGATACTTTGTGATATGGTGGACTTTGTGAATGGGAATGATAATCTTTGTGACATAGTTAGAAAATGGAAGTCTTGCCTTGGTCAGTTAAGGACTTAACTTTGTGCGCCATTGAACTGAGCCTTACTGTACGACCACATGCCTGATGGGACGGGCCTAACTTAGTAAGTTATGGATTCTCGGCATTGACGTTCAGGTGGATAGGTTAGGATTTGTGACAGGGTGGAGGTGTGACTACTTGGTGGTTGCATCGCGGGACGGTTCGCCGCATCCCTGTCCAGCGGTGTGTGTTAGACTAGTACTCTTTGTGAGCTGGTCTAGCGGGAAAGCACATCGGGAATGTCAATGTTTGAGATGAAGTTTCCGAACTATTTTGTTACGATTAGTGCTAGCTACACTAGTTGTATCTTGTGGGTAAAGTGTACAACCTCTGCAGAGTGTGAAATCAATCTATTCAAATAGCTGCGTCCGCGGTCATGGACATGCTCGGGGATTTCACACAAGGGTTGTTTTCATAAAATGTTTAGGATGTGAGCTATGTGATCTATGTCATGTGTTTATGTGAAATAATCTGTTTATCTTTGTGTCTTTGTGAAAACAACTGCTAAATTAATATTGTCTATTTGTTTTGAACTGCAATTCAATCTATTATTCGTATTTAATTGTAAATGTTGCATTTCTGCAAAAGAACCACAGAAGCCTTTTCTTTTGGAATAAGCCTGCATCTATAAATTGCATTCTGTGGTATGATTTGGGAGTACGGTTGTGTACTCACGCTTGTTATAAAACTTGCGCCCAAACCTACAGAAGAGGAGGAGTCTACGCCTGCTTTCGAGGAGGAGTTCAACGAAAGTTGCTGATCGTTAAGGTCTGGATCCCAGTTGGTTGCCTGTGTTGAATTGATGGGATCTACGCTGAAGTTATCTCTGTTCCGCTGCTATTTATTCTCTGTTAGCCCTACGTGGTGTAATAAGTGTAAACTCGACCATAAGGTCAAAACCCTTATTTGTTATTCAAACTAATCGTTTACTTTATTTATCGCTTGTGTGGATTGATATTCACCTATGTTGACATTGTGTGCACTAGTGTGATCCTAGACTAGTGCAGTATACACAGAGTGTTCCAGAATCGTAATTTTGGGTCCCGACAGTAGGCCAAAGCTAGAAACAAAACATGGCAACTTTCTCTATCACCACCATATCCAATAGGTAAGAAACTCGGCGACAAGCCGAAGCCGAGGACGGCTTCTTTTGAAGGGAGGGAAGATGGTTAGGACATCCCCTGGAGGTCTACATTTATGATGGAACCCCGAGGGTGGAGAGGGAGGTAGGGTTCTGCAATAAGCCAAAGAGGAGATCCTCCCCAAGTTTTCCTACGATCTGACTACTACTTGCATACTGGACTAGCCAATATTCGCATAATTTTCAGATATTTTGCTAGTATCAAGACGAATCCAATTTGTATTTGTATACTTAAGCTATCTAGCCATAATTTAAACAATATCATATGTCAATTGTACTGTAGCATGTCGGTTACTTTAGCCACTGACCTAAATTGCCTATATAAGGAGAGGTACCTCCCATGTAATAGAGAGGATGGTTGTGTATTGATATTATGAATGAAGGTTTTAGGGTTGTAACCCTTTATATCCTTGTGAGGATTTTGGGAGTTTGAGTGGTTCTTCTTTGTCTTCATAAGTTCTTTGAGTTTGCTTAGAGTGATCTATCGTGATCAACTAGTTCGTGTTCTTGTCGATGGCAAGTTGTGTGGATTGGAGCCTTGTGAAGTTGGTGGTGTGATTGTGGTGTTGATGTTCTTGTGCTTGAAACAAGGTTACCTACTTTATCAAATCACGTTGTTTCTTCGAGTTATCTTCGTTGTTGATCGTCGTCACCGTAAGATCAGGCCAACCGCTCGCATCAGTTCAGGGATGCTCCGACCTCCCCAAAATGTGTACCTACAGGAGAGGAAATCAAGTAGGTCTTTATTGCTACAGAGGAGATGGTCGAACAGATCCCGCCAACAGAAGAAGAGATAAGACAAACAGAAGTGGTCATTGAGCAGGCTTCGACCACTGAAGTTTTGCCTACTACAGAAGAAAGGGTTGAAGATGTTTCCGACCAGAATGTTGGTCAAGATTTAGCTTCTCACACAATTGATCAAGTATGTATTCTTTACTTTTCAATGTGTTAAATTGCCCCCTTTTTAAATTTTTATCTTGGTCCTTGAATAGGAAAATACTCCTCCAAGAATAACTTTTACTTCTGAGACAGGTGCCATGGTGGTATGGAGACCACCTTTTAAATCAGGACATGCTCCAACTAGTTCTACATAAGAGTCGACTAGCCTATTATACCAGATAAATATGGAGATAGTAAATTAGAGAATCAACTTATAGATTTAAATAACAAGGTAATAATCTCTTGACTTAAGCCCCCTTTTTTTAATCTTGATTGGACACCACAGAATACTAACTTCTCCTTATCATGTTCATAGAAAGCAACCAAAATGCTTGGCATAGTTAAAGCTTTCATGAACAATGTTGTCAAAAAGGATACATCGAAGGATGCATAAATTCCAAGACTAAGAGAGTAAGTTAGAGAAAATCTTGTTTTTAATTACGTGATTAATGCTTATCTTTCTAACTTCTTGCTATCTCAGGAAACTCAAATAGGAGAAACAATCTTCTGGCCGAGTCATTCAAGACTACAAGAACAAGTTGGTCTACACTGACAATGTTGCTAAGGATTAGAAATTCCAACTTGTCGTAAAGAATGACAGCCTTAGAGAAAATGTTGAAACTCTTAAGGAGGTGGTTGTAGAGCACAAGCGCCTTGATTTGACTAATTCAGTTCCGCCTATTCCACATTAATGGGAGTACATTTCTAATATGATATTTTTTGGACATTTCTAATAATAGCAAGCGTTATTCCTATTCCATAGCATATATCTTCTATGGATCTACTTATTCCTTTTTTCAGAATTTGGATTAGGAGCATAATTTGAAGCTTTCATGTAGTATCCCGTTTTAATTAAGAGAAATAGAAAAGGGATTAGAAAATGTAATTATTTATCAGAAAAGGAAAATAGGGGTTAGAGGGAGGTTGTGGGCCGCTGGCCCAAGGCCCAACTGTGAGGCCTCCTCGGGATAGGATCCGTTCCAAGCTAAGTGATTACGCCACAAGACGCAACACTTAACGAGAGACGAACACGATTCCGAGTGCCCGGATATGCGTCTCATGTTAGCTCCCAAGGATCAGTGGCTAACATGCGCATATCCTAGTACACAACATTGCAATCACATCCATATACAATCATACAAGAGAAATAGAAACTTTGATACACCTTCAACATATAGAACCTTATGGTCCCAATTTTACATAAGAGGGCCAATCGGCCAAATCTAAATAACAATAACACAAATAAATCGCATCGAAAAATAAACTTAAAAGAAAAAAGGGAACAACCGAGTTGGCATGCCCACAATCCCACAAGCAACCAACTGGAGTTAAAGCCGTTGCGCCCGTCGTCCTTACCTGATTAAATAGACACTTTAAGTACAAAGTTGTACTCGCGAGACTTTTCAAGAAAAATAAGGATGCATGTAAGTATCAAAGGAAGGCTACTACACTAGTCAATTTTCAGCATAAAGCAAGTTTTGCATAGAGATAAACAATATAGATTCAACTTGCCATTTGTAAAACATTTAGAAAACATTTTATGACAGTAAGTAATGATCAACAATGGTATAATCTCCAAATATAATCAACACACGAACATCCCATTCGTGGCAACATAAGATCTAAACAAACTATCATAATGACATAACCTTTTCAACCACAATCCAACCTTAATTTTCCAAAAGCTAACTGTGCCTGCTTTCCCACAAGTGATGTCCATAACCTAGGACGAGGCTATTCGAATAGATTTAGTTCTCTACAGAGTTGTACAGCTTTACCCACATGATATGAATACCTTATACTGTCGCCATGCACTCTTCCGAAGGTGTGTGATTAAGATATCATCACAAGGCCGTTACAATGTCATGTCCTAACCATCAAACCACCCGAGGAAACAACACCATGGTCAAAAGTCGCTTATCGGTGCCATGGTGTACCCGTTGTGTAAGTAAGTCCCTTACAAACAAGAGACCCTTAAGGGCAAGTAAGGCAAAACTTAACATGCCCCCACCATATTGACAAAAGAAACAATTAAACAATAACAATTGTCAATCTAATTGTGTTCTGATAGCTAACACACAACAAATTATTAAGCCAAGCCTTCGCCATTATCCCGGTGTGTGGTTGCACTTAAGACTTGGTTCATCACACCACAGACCGGTCCTTAATCACTCAGACAGGGCTACACAATTCCATAATAACCAACAACAATAATAAGTCATAATCACCCTACACCCGTCTAAGTTAAGAACATATAAAACCCATGTCCAACCAATCCCTAATAACAAGATTCCAAGATCTGAACATATTCCTCAAACTCAACATAATTCAATCCATATAACCCTCAAATTTTTATCAAGATTCGATTCGATCCACCGGCCGATGGACTAGCTCCATCAACCAATTTCGGCTACAACTACTAGCATGGCTAAGCATCGTTCTACAAATTAGCAAACAAACCCATATAACATATAACCCTAGTCATTCAAGGAAAAAAAAGGTAATCAACATTCCAAGGTAGGCCAATGCAACAATTAGGAAATTAACTACTTCTATCCATAAACATACTTTTCAAAATAACATGCAATTGCGATATTAAAACTCACACAAAACTTTTAAAACCACAGGGAGCAATATGATCAAGAGGAGGGTGCTCGCACCTTTTGCTGGTACCACTTGTTCAATCTCAGGTTATACTCTTAATAATCTCACGAATATATCGGGATCGTCGAATATCTAATGAAAGACGATAGTGCAATAAATATCAAATGAAGCCAAAAATTCAACATACTCAAAAGTGCATGAAATTTATACAGTAGGTAGATCATGATTTTAGATCAATTTAGGTGAAAGAATTATTCCATTTGGATTTAATATCTGAAAGTTATAACAGTTTGAATCTCAGCTTTCTAGAAATTCCAATTTGGTACTATTTATCCAATTTAATTGTTTGGTCAAAATTTGTAGAGCAAAGATAGATACAAGGATTGCATAGATAAATAGAGGATAATATTATAAGACCAAAGTAGTAGAGTTTACCTCATTTGGAGTTTTTATGAATTAGGTATGAATTTCTAAAGTTATCAGCCTTTTTCTTTTGCAAAATAATGGAGTTAATGGATTATTTTCCAAAAGTATATCCCCTGATACAGAGACATATTTGAAACCTATTTTAAAATAAATTACACTTAAAATAAAAATTATCAAAATTGGTTTCACTGTTTTTGGAGTTAAAATGAATTAGTTATGCATTTTAGATGTTAAAATAGCAATTTATAGTGTACAATTAATTTAGTTTTGGATTACTTTCCACAAAATATATTTTATGGGACAGTGACATGTTGGAAACTAATTTTAAAATAAGGTTCATTTAAAATGAAAATTAACACAACTGGTTTCACTCATTTTTGAGTTGATTTGAATTAGATATGTATTTTAAAAGTTATTCAATTTTTCAGTGTGAATATAATTCGTTTCAGATTTTCTAAAAGAACTAAATACGTTTTCTACCGAGGTGAACCTAGCCATATCCAATGACAAGTGGGGCCAGGGTGAGGATTTGACTCGGTCAAAGCTGACCGGTCAAAGCCGAAGACTACATCGAAAGCGTATTCTATAAAATACGTCTTCTGATCAAGAAGATGTAAATTTGAACTAAGTATTCAACTAATACGTTTGCCTTAGGAGAATACGTACAAGGAAGCGTACACATCCACTTAACTGGCTATACGGGCCCACATGTAATAGACTCTAGATCTATTAAGCTAAACATTAACTCAGATAACTATTGATTTCCGACATAGATACATTCTTAAATGCTAATCATCGTATTTAATTCCTAATTACGCCGCTACAGTGGCGGTCGGCGCGTCCGACAAACAGAGCTCCCGCTCCGTTCGCTTGCACGGCGGCTTGCCGGCGCGGTGGTCCACAGCCGCGTGATCCAAGGGCACGGATGGGAGCACAATAGCTGTGCGCTTCTACTGGCACCGACGGCGACCTCTACGGCGGAGCGGCGGTGGTTTTCGGCTAGCATGCGACGGCACGGTGCAATTTTGAACTAAACATCACGTGCTTAAGCTAAAAGAGGGGTCACTGAGGCTTACCAAAGTGGTAGAGGGGAGGTGCTTGGTAACGGCTCAACGCCGATAATGGTGTCGGTGGCACGCCGGTTCACGAGGAGAAGGAAAACTGGTGGTGGAGAGTACGAAAAAATGGTCACAGGAGCTTCAGTGGAACCTAGAGAGAGTGTCCAAGCAAGGAATTGGAAATCAACTCACCCGATTGACAAATGACCGTAATAAGGGTTGTCGGCCGACAAAAGGGGAACTTCAAAATTCGGATGTTCCTGTGAAGCAAGCAAGCAATAAGTTGAGGGGAAAACTTAATTAGACCCTAAGACACAATGTGATGCGCAAGAGCTGGAGAGGATCTCACCGGAGATGAAGATGCCGAAGGTTGACAAAGCGGTGGCCTTCGGTGCACGCTCTGGAAGCAGAGAGAGCACAAGTTTGCCTCGGACCCTACAAGCGATGTCAAAGGCTCAGATGAGTAAAAATGGAAAAGACATGGAAAGAGTGAGCCGAGGGACAAGGCGGCAAGGACCTTACCGAAAAGAGGAGCTCGAGCAAGCCTCCCTCTCCCTGGCCACCAAGAGGAGAGGTAAGGAAGAAGGAGGGCAATGCGGTGGTTTTATTCGGACCAAAGGACGGAGGGAGCTACGACGTGAGTAGGCGAAGTGCTGTGAGTGGCTATCGCGGTCGGTGGGGGAACACCGTGGACGGAGGCGCTCAGAGCGAAGGCGCCGCGTGGAGCTAGAGTCCTGCGCGAGTGCCAACGAGAGGAGGAAGACGCCCC
Organism: Ampelocalamus luodianensis; assembly: GCA_036346255.1. Lineage (NCBI taxonomy): Eukaryota > Viridiplantae > Streptophyta > Magnoliopsida > Poales > Poaceae > Ampelocalamus > Ampelocalamus luodianensis. Next base: position 106,738 of record JAYEVH010000372.1, read on the forward strand.
TGTCGCGTGGGCCCGGGCGGTCAGACGCTCAAGGGGGTAAGTGGTGCGGGCGAGAGGGTTGGGTGGAGCCTAGTTGGCTTGGCCCGGTCTGAGTCAGGGCTTGGTCTAGTGCGGTCGGTTGGGTTAGGGCCCGGTTGGTTCAACAGTGAGTGAGTCTGAATTTTAAAACCAGTTTGACCAATTTGCAGAAGGTTTGACCGAGGCTTTAAAAATAGAAATAAATTCTAAAAATTATGAAATTTTTTAGAGGGGTTCCAGGGATAATCTAGTACCCAAATAAAATATTAAACCTTACTGCTCAGGATATAAATTGTAAAGCTTAAATTCAAACCTACATTGTGCCATTGAATTGCGTTTGAATTTTCTGAGGGTTGAAACTAGTTCCAAAAATTTTGGAACAATTATATTAATTCATTATAATTCATATAGTATTTGAATAAATTATTTCCAGAAGATGTTCACAAGTTTTTATTGCTGTTTTTAGTTGGAGTTTAAATTTGAAGTGTATGTTTAATTTGTTTAATAATTTCCAAGTGCAAAATATTATGCAAATGATTCCAAAATGTCAAGCATGCTGATAAGATGCATACTAATTCTTATTAATTAACTTGGGGATGTTACACCAACCCGAGTTGGTGTGGATTTCAGCTTGAGAAAGGGGTTGGACTCCTAGTGCATAAAAAGAGGGAAGTGGGGGAGCCGAACCCTAGCTGCCCCTACCCTTTTGCCGCATGCTACCCTATTAGAGGGTGGTTGTGGGCTGCCGGCCCAAGGCACAACCCGAGTTGGTGTGGATTTCAGCTTGAGAAAAAAGGTTAGACTCCTAATTCATAAAAGGAGGAAAGTGGGGGAGCCGAACCCTAGCTGCCCCTACCCTTTTGCCGCATGCTGCCCTGTGCCTCTCCTCTTGCCTTGCACCAGCCGCCCCATGCATGCATGTTGCTCTTCTCTGCTGCTGATTCTTTTTCCTGCCGATTGCATGCATTAGTTCCTCCTGCGCTAGCTTCTCCGCATCTGCATGATGTGCTTTTTTAGCCCTGCCGACTGCATGCAGTGCTTTAGCTCTAAGCTGCATGCACATGCCTACAGCTCCTCCTTGCTTGCTATCGTACTATGCTAGCCCTGCATGCAGCGCTAGCTTGTTTGCATGTGTCATGCTCCTCTGCTTGCTATGGCCATCCAGGCTAGAGGGGGGGAGAGAGATTAGAGCAAGGAGGTTGCAAGTTGCGTGATGCTGGTGTTGTGACTTTACTGCTGCTGCTGCAAGGGAGACAGCAGGAAGGAACAAGGAGGAAGGAGGGAAGGAGAGGAAGAAGAGAAGAAAATTTAGAGTTTTCGTGTCCCACTTTGATCATTATCGATTTTCATGGGTAACAACTTGACCAACCCTAGATTTATCTTAGATTAATGTTTAGTCACCATGTAGATTGGTTTAGTCGTGGGTGTTAGATATTTTGTGATGCCTGAGTTCGTCGACTTTCAGTGTAGAACCTTGCGGGGACAATTCAAGGGATTTAGATTTGGATTCATGATTTAGTTCAATTAGAAAATATGTAGATAATTTTGTTAGCTTTCTAGGAAGGTCTAGATCCGTAATACCCCGATTATTCAATATTATTTTTAATATTATTCAGATAAGGAAATTAAAAGAAAATTAAGGATTTGTAGGAGGATTGGACCTTGGGCTTTCGGCCCAAGGAGTCCTAGCCTTGTGGGCCAGCCATTTAGTAGAGTCAAGAGGGGGTGCCCCTTCCCCGAAAATCCTAGCATCTGCTATAGTACCGTCGCTGCACTATAGCATGTGGTACTGTAGCAGCCCCTTCCCTGCTGCTTTGCCAAGATGAGAGAAGAGGAGAAAGGAAGGAAGAAGAGCAGGAAAGGAAGCGAAGGAAGAGGAAGAAGAAGTGTGGGAGAGGTGAACCTCGCAAGGATTCCAGCAATTTCACGTGTCTTCGAGGGTATTTGTTCAATTCCCCACTGTTTTGATTCAAGTTAGATTCGTAATTGTCATCAATTAGAAGATTGTTGCAATGCTGCGATTAGAATCAGAAATCTGTGTTCTATTTCTCGTCAGTTTTCGTGTAGATTGAGTCTAAATTGGAGGATTTCGTCTCCTAGAGTATTGTAGGTATCATTCTAAACTTTCAATTGGTTCGAAGATCACCCAAATCGGAGTTGTGGTTTAAACGTTACGTTGATTTTACTGCTGCTATCCAGAAAGTCTGACGAACTTGGGCAATCGTCTTGTTCATTAATTTAGATTTTATTAAAGGCCGATTCAGGGATGTTGCCCAAAATGATTGTTGTAGGTAATTTCATTAGATTTTAGGATTGGTAAAGAACATCCTTTTTGGATTTGTAGAACAAAAATTATGTACGTTTCAATTTGACTGTCCAGAGTATATGTCGGTTTCTGTCAGTAGTTTTAACCTGTGTGCCACATTTTGTTAAAGGAAAAATATGAGTGTCATTCCAACTAGGATTTTGAAGGTGGTGTTCGTAGCTTCCCAGAATGATAAGAATATTGGATTTTGGTTAATCCAATCGAAAGTTATGAGTATTTCTTTACTACTGTGTAGTTCTGCTAGACAAATGATATATTAGACTTTCACCTGAATGTTAGCCTAGGTTTTTGGCTGAATTGGAAGTTTCCACCAACTAGACTAATGGGGAGGTTTTTGATACCTTTTCATAGGATCTGAGATCACTCCATTTCAAGTCTCAGAAAAAGTTATGATGTTTTTAATACTGCTGTCCAGATTATCGTCCTGTTGAACTGTCAGTTTTATTATATAGAACAATTATATGAACCTTGGGTTTAGAAATATGAGATTAGGTGTTGCGGGTAGCGTCTTATTCACGTTGTTTCTTATTCAAGCAATTAAATTGTGTAGGAGGAGGGAATTCGAGATTAGAGGTCTCATCCTTACCTCCTAACGCATCGCAGTTTGAAAGACAAGTACAATTGAATTATTTTTATTGTTATTTCTTTCACCTAATGGGTGAATATGCAATGGGTAATTCTAGTATTTTTAGTTTCCTTTCAAAATTGATATACCATGATTCTTCGATTATGTATTTACATCCAACATATTCATTCATTCTTTCATTCAAGCTTCACCCACGGGAGTGGGTAGTGAAGTCCCATCATTGCAACATGGGCAAGTACATTGTGTAAGTATTACTATTGTTAGTTCATAGTGCTTGATGTTCATGCCATAATTGCATACTATGGTTTATGAGTAGTTCTCGATAATTTTGATTCGATCCATATATGTGAATCCATGCTTCTTAAGATTTCGTCTTCCATATTCATGCATTCATTTATACATTGTTCACGATTCACCCACGGGAGTGGAATGTAAAGACCCATTAATTCCAATATAAGCATGTAAACCCATCAATTCTAGTATAGGTGTAACACCCTGGCTATTCGGAAGCCAAGATGTCACCTAAATCATCTAACATACAACCATAATGCGGAAGAATTTGAATAATATCAACTAATGAAATAAGGAAAATCACTATTTAATAGAACCATGGCATGTCAATAGTCTGAATTCAAGCAAGTGTAACGAAGGGTGATCGAAGATCACAAGCAATACATAATCAATCATAATATGGAGAAGGTATCCTTCCTTCACCATCTAAATTAATTTATTACAGTTCATCACTTAACGAATGAAAGATAGAAACTAAATCATATTGTTGAACTTGAATATGGAGAATTGCATTATTAGTGCGTGTCTACTCCCTCCCGATAGAGTCAGCATCAATGATCACCTAAAATAAAACAAACAAAGCAAGAATGAGTCCGTGACTCAGCAAGTACAGTGAATAGATGAACATACCACAAATACGAATAAGACCTCATCATTAAAGAATGCGAACATACCCCGAATGAGTATATGAATGAATAGAATGAATGGATTTAATGACAAGAATGGACTGCACACATGCTTATACCGGTATAGCTAGTGACACACCCGTCGGCGTTCACTTAAGCCCGCACCTTAACAAAAGTGCTGGAATCCAAGTCCTGTATGAAGAACGTTTCATACATGTGTTCAAAACTGCCCATACTGGAATTGATGGGTCTTACGTGTCCATACTGGAATTGATGGGTCTTTCTATCCACTCCCGTGGACGGGACATGAAAATGTCCAAATCTGCCCACATTGGAATGGTGGGACTTACAATCCACTCCCGTGGCTAAAACATGAATTATAGATGCATGATATGAATATGAACAATGAAAAACATCAGCTCTTAGCATAGATTCAACATATATGAACGAACATAGACATTTCATCATCTCTTGTATCGCAAGATGTCACAACATAATCACGTAAGCATCCATCAATCACAACCAATAAGATTAGCAAAGTACTTGCCTTCCGCGAAGCGCTGCGGTAGTAGACAAAGAAGATGTCCCTAACCCGAAGCCTCTCTGCCTACACAAGTAAGTACTCGAAATAAATACAACATATAACTGAGCGCTTCCAATAACGTTCTACAACTCCTTCCCGATAACCCACAATTAACTAGTTAGCTCTAATCTGAAACAGACTACTCAGGCACAACCCGAAACTGGACAGCAGAACGGTAAAAATCATATCTATTGGTCTGGAACTCGGAATGAGGTGAGACCAATTTCTATGGATTCTTAACTGACATATCCATAATACTCTAGTTGACAAGGTAACCCAATTCGGCCAATTTAATTTACTGACAGATAACTGAAACAGCAGAACAGAATCTGTCTACATAAATAAGACAGCAGTATGAAAACGATCATAACTTTTAATCTACAACTCTGAATTGAGCGTTCTTTAACAATATCAAAAGCTAAGACCAAGCCCTACAATAACCTAGTTGGGTGAAAGCCCTGAATTTTCCATTAACACACTCATATTTTAAAAGACAACTTGACAGTTTATTCTCGTCAGGATTCTGGACAGTAGAGACGAAAACTAACATAACTTTTTATCCGCAGGTCGGAATTCAGTGTTCTTGGTGGACACCGAAAGCTAAGAACATTATCTAAATAACTCTAGGAGATCAAAATCCCCAATTCTGCCTCTAAGCACACGAAACAGGGCACGCAAGAAACTGGACATAATTGAAATTACAGCAGACAACACATGATCCGATCAAACCTAATCAAATTCGCCTCTACGATTAACCAACAACGACAACCGAGAACCGTTACGCTTGGAGCACCAGGAAGACGACGAAGATCCTTGTAGAGGATGACCCTCAATCCCCCCCTTCTTGATCAGCAAGTCCGCGGCTCGGCCCTTCCTTCGCGAGGCCGGGCGGGAGATCGGCATCAAGGAATGGGAGGCGCTCATCCATGGATGGGGCAGCTCCAAGGAGGAGGTGAAAAGCGCAAGGGAGAGGAGGGGTAGGGGTGGCGGCTGCAAGAGGGAGGAGGGAAATTCGCCAAGGGGTGGGGGCAAGGGGCGCTAGGGTTTAGAAGGAGGGGCGGCTTGGGCCTTGGGCCCAGGGCACCTTCCCCTTAATGGCCCACCCCGCTGGCCAAAGGGATGGATGGGCTTGGGCGGGGTCCACACTCCAAAGATCCCCAAAACTTTGAATTTAATAAAATTTCCAACTCCGAATAAAATTCTCTCTAATCTTTATTACATTTGCTATCGAATATTGACTAAATTCCCTCTACGAATAGTATTCTCGCTAAATGTAATTTGGGGTATTACATTCTACCCCCCTTAAACAGGATTCGACCTCGAATCCTCACACGGCTCTACGCAAAAGAACAACCACCACTGAGGACTAACCATGGTAACCACATACCCGAAGTGAACAAATCCGGATAACGCGCACGCATGCGAAACTCCAACTCCCAGGTGGCCTCTCTCTCGAACGGAGGACCACAACACAACAACGTAAAACGATGTCAGTCCTAACACTCAACCTGACATTTCTAGGTACACTCATCGGACAAGACTCGAAGGTAAGATCTCACTCGATGGTCCACGACGTTAACGAATAATCAAACTCTGGATCTCCTAGGTACTCACTCGGCACCAGAACATACCAAAAGTTGCGTTCACCGCATAGGGACCTGAAACGGTCCTAGCGATACGCCAACTAGCGAAGACAACCCAACGTACCTTGGGCTAACCTCCCATTGATGCCGAACCACACATCATGCACATAGAACACGGAACTCTTGTTCCACCTCTCAAATGAACTCTTCACCAAAACAAGGATCACCTCCTTTAACCGGAAACATACAATCGAATTCTTTTAAGCAAACTCTTCTACCGAAAACACATCTGAATAAGAAAGATTCACGTCACAACTAGACGCACTGATCGGGTACGTAAGAGTAAAATCCAAATCGAATTTCATCACAAAACCTTTCCACCTTCCAAGTAGCGGTTTGCGAATAAACGTCACGAAAACCAAAGGAGGAATAATTTTAAATGCCCAAATCAAAAACTTCCTTTATTCTTCCTGAACCGATAAGAACCACACATACCAAAATCGAGTCAAACTCAACTTACGAAGACATTGGTCAACAGACAAAGCTCAAGCAAGAATAAAGAAAATGCTTCACTAATCAAGAAGACATCTTTTTCCTTAGTTTCACTTTTTAGAATAAAATATCTCTCCAACCTTGGAATTCGAATTCATCGCATACGACACGGTCTCAAACCTCTTCATTTAACATCCTCAAATTAGGCTTAAACCGAAATACATCATCACCTCCAACTTTCAAGAATGACACATCAGAAACCTCAGTACACCCGCTCATGAACCACATCAGAAGGGTTCTATCGACAATCATTCCACTACTCATAATACTCTAGATTTCTATCTCCTCTGCACACAAATCTTTGGGCGACCAAAAGTCTAGCATGAAAATGAAAAGCCCAAATTTAACCTCCAAGACCCCTACAACGAATTCCTCTTATAACAAATAGTGAAATCATCGGATTAAATCTCTAACATCCCCACAATTCTGACATACTCACTCATTGACATCATCAGGAATCACTCACACAACATCGCAATACTTTCCAATTGTGTTACTCTACAAATTTGATTAATGTTTCCATACATTTGATAATCCCCAACATTTCAACATGAACCAAAGTTCTGGAACTACACTATACCATAGGTCCTACTTAGTCGAACACTATACAGTTTTACTTCGAAGTCATACATTCCAAGAGGTTCGGTCAAAACCAACTCATCTTCTATTACCCCTCCAATAGCTTGGTAGCAAAATCTCACCCCTACAATCAGTTAACCACCACCAAACAATTGACAACTCACGCTTTGTAAAACTTTGCAACACAAAACTGTTGATCCTTTCTCAAAAGAAAGAGGCAAATAAGGGCAAATTTCACCACACAAGAAAATATTGCTGCTCACAGGTGCACGAAACCAAAAGAAGTAATCTAGTAATGAAGATCTGGAAAAACGAAAGTTGAGTTCACAGCGGAGGGTACGCATCCCTCAAAAAGGGAATAGCAAATAACCACCAATAAGAGAAATGACATTGCGATTGAAACTCGACAACTCTTGAGTGAAAAGAGCAAAAAGTTTATGAACAATTCAAATAACCACAAGTTACAAAAATTGACTCAAATTCTCAAATATTCCTACTGCACTCTTTCCTTTAACACTGAAATTAATTCTTTGACTAACATCACTTTGCCACAACGAACAAGATAAGGTTTTTAGTCCAAACCACAAGGACTAATTAAGAACCAATAAAAATTCTTCAATACGTCATATTTGTTCAGAACAGTTCAACTACACAAGAAACATGAGATCCAAATAATCTCAGCCACCAAACTCGAAATATTTCCAATTACGGGATTTCGCGAAAAGCAAATAGATTATTCTCCTCTTAAAGGAACCAACATAACTTCTTTGATTGCAACCTCACGTTGCCAACTCAGACCAAAGAGCCTTTAAAATTAAATCACACAAATCTCTTAAGAAGCAACAGGACAATCCAATACCTTAATTTATTTAAAATAATTTCAGCTACCAAATGATTCAAGAGCTCAAAGAAAATATCACGAAAGCTAAACTTGAAATATTTTCATCTGAACGATATCACCAAAGGCGATCAAATTACTATGGGTATTAACATCAATTTCACAACAACAATTAGAAAACACTTCGAAAGACCCACGTGAAAAGAATGGGTTGATTCTTTCTCAAAAGAAGAGACAAATGGAAACGACTTTCACCAACTAGAAAACTCATCTACCACTCGCACTGAACACGGGACCAAGGAAAAACCAATTAAGCAATGAACTCATAGAACATAAGTGGAGTCCACAGTTGAACGCATAAGCCTCACAAGAAGAGAATATCGAACCTTAACAGATAAGAACAAATAAGTATTCAAGATCGAAGCACTGACATCACTGAAGAACCATTATAACTTTGCAACATATCGTTACTCGATGAACTCCATTTACCACATAAAGCCTGAACCCCCAAAAGATCATGAACACAACACTTGAAATTTGATCATTTAGGAAATATCACCATGGGTGATCAAATTACTACGAGAATTAACCTCATTCTCACATTTTGACGATTTAATAACATCGACAACATACACTAGTACCAAGAATCATCAAACTTTATTACTCCATCCTAAAACTTCCCAAAGAGAACACAAACCACAAGGTTGAAACAAATTTATTATAACAAGATTATACTAAGAAATAACAATATCACAAGGCACGCTATCAAAGCCTACAAACGAAATTCATCTACTCAACTGTTGGTGTTGCTCAACACCTTCTACAGCGCTCATTAACAAATGATAATTGTACTACCCATGTGTGTACATACGGTACTAATTCCATTTGCAATCACATAACCAAATATAAACATAGATTCACATTTCACCTTTGTTCAGAAATCAATTCAAAACATGATTAAAGATTCACTAACATAATTGTCTATAAACAAGGTTTCATGAATCGATACACCAGCACCTATCTGGTACTTTATACAAGTTTCAACATTTTTAGCATACCAGGAAATAGATAAATCTAGCTCTTATGTAAGATCTATAGGTTCTGAATGGATATGGACAGTCTTTATTTAACATACACCAAGTATCAAATATAAGGACATTTCAAATTAATCAATTTCACTTTCATGGATGGTAGTTAAGAATAATTGATTTGCACCATGCTAATAACCCGACTTGGTAACTCATATCGTAACAATTTATTTGTTTAGTTATAACTTCCCATTTTAAGCATGGCAAAACATCACAAAAGGATTTTAACACCTTACTTCAGAAAGAGAGACTTCAAACCTCAACGCTCAGTAATCCAAAAGAAATACATAAAGTTAAAGCTTTCACATGTTAAAGCACTTGCAAGAAAACTTGTAGTATTTGAAATACCAATCGAATAAAGGAGTCATATTTCCCAACAATAAGTGTATAACTCCATGAAAAGTTTAATCTTGCTAATAACCGACGCGTTCACACAAAATCAACAATAGACCGTGATCGGAGAACAAGTATTCATATTTTAAAGCCAAGAATGACTGATGAAAACTCATCGGTTGAAATGTAAGCAAAACTCAAGAAAAGTTCATCAACCTCCACAAGACAGGAATTGAACAAAATTCAAAAATCAAAGAAGAGAACAACTTTCTAAAGCAACTCACGCTCAACACCTCTAACTTTCGTACTCGGGGTATCTACTCCCCTGTCCACATATCACGAACGGTGGTGTACCCTGGTGAATCCCAGAGCAACAACCACGACCTCAACTTCTTATCATCCGTTAACAACGCACTTCACCAAAATACTCAATTATGAATACACAGGATCATCTCATGACAATCATAGTATTAGTTCATAGATATTGAATATCATAGCAGATAATAGATTAACAACAAGAAAGATAATACAGAAGCAACTCAACAATTGCTCAACGAATGAAACATAACAATAGAAATGCGGAAGCAATGGATTTCCCAACCCCACCTACTGTGCACAGTGTGTCATTTTAATATTCTTCTATTAACCACGGACCTAAAGCCCGCTCTGATACCAACTGTAACACCCTGGCTATTCGGAAGCCAAGACGTCACCTAAATCATCTAACATACAACCATAATGCGGAAGAATTTGATTAATATCAACTAATGAAATAAGGAAAATCACTATTTAATAGAACCATGGCATGTCAATAGTCGAATTCAAGCAAGTAACGAAGGGTGATCAAGATCACAAGCAATACATAATCAATCATAATATGGAGAAGGTATCCTTCCTTCACCATCTAAATTAATTTATTACAGTTCATCACTTAACGAATGAAAGATAGAAACTAAATCATATTGTTGAACTTGAATATGGAGAATTGCATTATTAGTGCGTGTCTACTCCCTCCCGATAGAGTCAGTATCAATGATCACCTAAAATAAAACAAACAAAGCAAGAATGAGTCTGTGACTCAGCAAGTACAGTGAATAGATGAACATACCACAAATACGAATAAGACCTCATCATTAAAGAATGCGAACATACCCCGAATGAGTATATGAATGAATAGAATGAATGGATTTAATGACAAGAATGGACTGCACACATGCTTATACCGGTATAGCTAGTGACACACCCGTCGGTGTTCACTTAAGCCCGCACCTTAACAAAAGTGCGGGGATCCAAGTCCTGTATGAAGAACGTTTCATATATGTGTTCAAAACTGCCCATACTGGAATTGATGGGTCTTACGTGTCCATACTGGAATTGATGGGTCTTTCTATCCACTCCCGTGGACGGGACATGAAAATGTCCAAATCTGCCCACATTGGAATGGTGGGACTTACAATCCACTCCCGTGGCTAAAATATGAATTATGGATGCATGATATGCATATGAACAATGAAAAGCATCAGCTCTTAGCATAGATTCAACATATATGAACGAACATAGACATTTCATCATCTCTTGTATCGCAAGATGTCACAACATAATCACGTAAGCATCCATCAATCACAACCAATAAGATTAGCAAAGTACTTGCCTTCCGCGAAGCGCTGCGGTAGTAGACAAAGAAGATGTCCCTAAACCCGAAGCCTCTCCGCCTACACAAGTAAGTACTCGAAATAAATACAACATATAACTGAGCGCTTCCAATAACGTTCTACAACGCCTTCCCGATAACCCACAATTAACTAGTTAGCTCTAATCTAAAAACAGACTACTCAAGCACAACCCGAAACTGGACAGCGGAACGGTAAAAATCATATCTATTGGTCTGGAACTCGGAATGAGGTGAGACCAATTTCTATGGATTCCTAACTGACATATCTACAATACTCTAGTTGACAAGGTAACCCAATTCGGCAAATTTAATTTACTGACAGATAACTGAAATAGCAGAACAGAATCTGTCTACATAAATAAGACAGCAGTATGAAAACGATCATAACTTTTAATCTACAACTCTGAATTGAGTGTTCTTTAACAATATCAAAATCTAAGACCAAGGCCTACAATAACCTAGTTGGGTGAAAGCCCTGAATTTTCCATTAACACACTCATATTTTAAAAGACAACTTGACAGTTTATTCTCGTCAGGATTCTGGACAGTAGAGACGAAAACTAACATAACTTTTTATCCGCATGTCGGAATTCAGTGTTCTTGGCGGCCACCGAAAGCTAAGAACATTATATAAATAACTCTAGGAGATCAAAATCCCTAATTCTGCCTCTAAGCACACGAAACAGGCCACGCAAGAAACTGGACAGAATTGAAATTACAGCAGACAGAACATGATCCGATCAAACCTAATCAAATTTGCCTCTACGATTAACCAACAACGACAACCGAGAACCGTTACCCTTGGAGCACCAGGAAGACGATGAAGATCCTTGTAGAGGATGACCCTCAATCCCCCCTTCTTGATCAGCAAGTCCGCGAAGCTCCAACCCTTCCTTCGCGAGAGGCCGGCAACGGGGAGATCGGCATCAAGGAATGGGAGGCGCTCATCCATGGATGGGGCAGCTCCAAGGGAGGAGGTGGAAAGGCGCAAGGGAGAGGGAGGGGTAGGGGTGGCGGCTGCAAGAGGGAGGGGGAGGGGAAATTCGGCCAAGGGGTGGGGGCAAGGGGCAGTTAGGGTTTAGAAGGAGGGGGCGGCTTGGGCCTTGGGCCCTAGGGCACCTTCCCCCCCTTAATGGCCCACCCCTGGCCGGGCAAAGGGATGGATGGGCTTGGGCCGGGGGTCCACACTCCAAAGATCCCTAAAACTTTGAATTTAATAAAATTTCCAACTCCCGAATAAAATTCTCTCTAATCTTTATTACATTTGCTATCGAATATTGACTAAATTCCCTCTACGAATAGTATTCTCGCTAAATGTAATTTGGGGTATTACAATAGGCATATAAGCCCCACCATTTCAATGTGGGCAAATTAGATCCCCGTTATGAAACATTCTTCATACGGGCCTTGAATCCCCGTATTTTGTGAAATGCGGACCTGAGTGAACACCGACGGGTGTTCACTGGCTATCTACAGTATAAGCAGTATGGAGGTCATGCATTTCATTCATTCATATGGTTTCTGCCATTCTACATTCATATTCTATTCTATGATGATAAGTCCTTAATCATCCACTCCACATTCGAATTCTATTATGTGATGCTATGTTCTTATTCAATCATGCTACATTTGTATTCCATTCTGTGATTGTTATTCTTATTCAGTACTATTCATATTATTCTGTTGTATTTGCTGAGTCGTGGACTCATTCTTGGCGTGTTTATTTGTTTTAGGTAAACATTGAAGACGGCATGCATGGGAGGAATTAGTCACATGAATCACTTCTTTCACTTCACATTCGTCACCCTTTTAAACAGTTGAACTTGTTATTATCTTTCATTTAATAAGTTGGATTGTAATAAATGGAGTTCTAATGATTTAGGCTTTCATTTATTATGACTTGGTTGAACCTGTGAATGCTTAATGATCTTCGTATAAACCTATGATAGCCTTATCATATTTGACTCAATATGATTGGATGATAGAGTTCGATATGTTGTTAAATTCTGATTCAATTCTTATACTCATCTTTTGAGATGTTGATCTCCCTATGTCATTAGTTGAAATATAGTTGAAATTATTTCGTATTGTTGTTGTATGTAAATCTTTTAGGTAACATCTTGGCTTCCGCATAGCCAGAGTCTTATAAGATCACTAGATTTGGAGTAGCAAGCGAAAAGTTACGGTTTTAGGAATGTCGATGTCCAGAATTCAGATGTCGTTGGCTGATGTTGCGTAGATGGGCTATTTTCACCTAGTAGATGAAAGAATTAAATTTTAGTGATGACTTGAATTAGCTAGGAAATTTTGAGTTTTAGAATTAAATATAAAATTGTGAAGCAGTTTGTCCTGACAGATTCTGGGACACTCTTCGGGGAAGGAAACGGGGGAGAAAACGGTAGAATTAGATGTCCGTCATAACTAGGAATTCGTAGGAAATTGCGTGAGGATTCCAAAAAGTATTGGTTTGTTGGATTTGGATTTCAGGGGAATAAGTTAGAGTATTTTACTACTGATATAGTGGGTAGTGCGTCCGGTAAAGTTAAGTTAAAGGCGTCGATTTTGCGTATAGATTCGATGATAATTTGTTCAATGTTTTAGTACGGTAGTGGTATATTTTTTAGTGTGTTATTACTTGCTTGTTCAAGGACCATGCCACAATTTCGTCACCTAGCTTCTAAAGGCTAAAAGGCAAGTACATGGTAGAGTGATGAATAATCGGTTGTTTGCCATTGTCATTAATATTACTTATTATGTTATTTATTATGGAGTAAAGTACACTGTAGGTCCCAAAATTTGGTCGGGGGGGTTCACTTGGGTCTAACATCTTTGAAAGTGTCCAATCGGGTAACTAAACTATTTAAGTGGTTCACAGGAGGTCCAAAAGAGCCCAGGTTGGCCTTGACCGATGACATGGTCGGTTGACCGCTGACGTGGATGCTCCAGCGTGGATGGTGGCTTGCATTTTCTTCCTCGTCACCCCTAAATTCCAAACCAAAAATTCCGACCGGCGAAGAAGGTGCAGCCTGCTCGCCCAGGCAGCGCCGGTAGGTGCAGCGACGACGGGGACAGCGACGGGGCATGCAACAAGCTGGTATTCTTCGGGGGATGGTGAGGGTGGCAAAGACGACGACGGTGGGTGCAGTGACAGCAACGTCGGCAGGAGGGCAACGGGTGGCTGGACCTCGTCGACGTCGCACCAACAGGAGAGGAAGAGCAGGTTCGCGCTGGAGGAGCTGCTGCATGCGTCGGCGGATATGGTCGACCGAGGTAGCCTTGGGACCGGTACGCGCGCGATCTGGGGGACGACCGCATGGTCACCGTGAAGAACTCGCGACGCCAACCTCGCGCCCGCCACTCGGCCGCCGCCTCCTTGAAGGCGGCTCGCGCTGGTCACGCCTCCACTCTAGGCCATCCTCCTCCCTCCGTCGGCGGCCGCGCCTGGTCACCGGTGTGAGGCAGCTGGAGGCGATGAAGGAGAAATGGGCGACGGCGCCGGAGAGGAGTAGGGAGGAAAGTAGCGCGCGCATGAGCTCCAGCCGGGTGTGGGGAACCCATTGGAGTGGTTGTCGGCGATGGGGAGTGGTCGAAATGGGCCGGCAGCATGAACCACGGGCGGCGCAGAGGGCTCGCCATGGGGGCGCCATTCAAGTGAGGGAGAGCTCCAGTGGGTGGGGGAAATGTTAGAGAGCGTTGTGGTGGTGATCTAGAAGCGAAGAATTGACCGAGACCTATCGAGCAAGAAGAAGAGGTCGTGGCGGCGGGTTTGACCGGAACTGATGAAGACGGAGTTGGCGCGAGCTCTGGTAGGGAAATCCTTCAATTTCTTGGGGGCTTTTGCTCGGGATGGTGCGGGACGTGGCGTGACCGCCCTCATGGGGCCGGGACGAGCCGTGCCTCCTCATCTCTCGGCAGTGCCGCCCGATGAGGCCTTGGCACCATGGTCTGCCTCCAAGCCGCCGCTGCCTCAGATCCACCACTTCAAGAATAGGAGCGCAAGCACGCCACGGAGAACCACAGCCCCTTCATGCACGCTCATCATCGTCAACTCTGCTAGGGATGCGCCGAGGACCGGTGTGGGAGGAGCGAGCGGCGGGCGGCGGCGAGCGCCGCACAGTGGTGGTGGGAGAAGAAGGCCACGCTGAGACCTCCCCATGCGCTCCAAAGGGGGGGCAGTGCCGCATGGGGAGGAGAAGGGGCAGTGGCGAGTGGGGAGGAGAAAGGGTGGTGGCACGCAGGGAGGAGGAGAAGAAGGGGCCAGGGAGGAGGTGGCGGCGGGGAAGGATGAGGGGGAGGCCGATGGCGGCTCGGGAGGAGGAGGAGGAGGGGGAGGGCGGCGCCGGCTCGGGAGGAGGAGGGGAGGGCGGCGGCGGATCGGGAGGTGGAGGGAGGAGACGGCGACTCGAGAGGTGGAGGGAGGAGGCGGTGGGAGAAGAAGGCCACGCTGGGATGTTCTTGCGGGGGAGAAGAAGGCCACGCCGGTGGTTTGGTGTACCGCACGTGAGCTATCATCCACACTGGAGCCACACCGGTTGGGTCAACCGGCCACGTCACCGGTCAAGGCCAGCCTGGGCTCTTTTGGACCTCCTATGAACCACTTAAATAGTTTAAGTACCGATTGGACACTTTCAAAGATGTTGGACCCAAGTGAACCCCTTAACCAAGTTTATGGACCTAAAGTGTACTTTACTCTTTATTATGCTTTCGTTAAGATTATTCATATACATGATATTGATGAAATTGAGCGAAGGAGATTGTCGTATTGAGATAATGAGAATGAGATATTGATTTAATGAGACATGTTGTGTAAATGATTAATTATAATATTGTATCATTTACATTCATCATGATACGTGTGCACGAGCCAAGTCGGTGAGAAAGTCAATTAACTATTCCGGTGAAATCGGTGAGAAAGATACGTGACTAGTCCGGTGTGCTCTAGATAAAACAATATTTGAGTTAAGAGAAATAGACAAACTTCGATATTGAACTCCATGAGAAAATGTGAAGCTCAAAAGGGAAAAGAAATCTCTAATGGAAGAAATCGATAACAGCAAAGAAGCCAAAT
Organism: Ampelocalamus luodianensis; assembly: GCA_036346255.1. NCBI lineage: Eukaryota > Viridiplantae > Streptophyta > Magnoliopsida > Poales > Poaceae > Ampelocalamus > Ampelocalamus luodianensis. Next base: position 122,881 of record JAYEVH010000372.1, read on the forward strand.
CTATAGCCCTAACTTTCATTTTGACACGCTTAAAGGAAATTGCTGTAAAATGAGGTGTCCAGATATTGAATTTACAAAAAGTGAGACATTTGTTGAAGAACTGGTCGACGGTATCAATTCTCAAGTGAAACACATTGTTGACAACCTTCTGAAGATGGTTCAATCTATGAACACCTTGGAGAAACCTATACCTGATATGCACTTTGACTCTGCAGAAGAGATCAAGAAGAGAAGAGAGAAGTAGATTCTCTTGTAGCCGAGTATAAGAAAAATATTAAATTCCGTTTAAGGAAAATTGATCATTTACATAAACAATATTGTAATGATGAATATTGTAATTATGTGAATATTTGTGTCTTGTAATTCTTTTAGTTTGCTTTTGTTATTTTTGGTATTTTACTAGCCCCGGGCTATGATGTGTTTGACCAATAAAATGGTAAACTTATCATGGGGACTAAGTAGTGTGATAAATTAAAGGCTGGTGACCAGTATAACCTTTACAATATATGTAGTACTAACTAGAAACAAGCTTTGAGATAAAGTCAATCTAGTGAGTTTCCAAGCGGTAAGTACTAGCTCATAGGAAAAGTCTCTACTAGAAGTTATGTAAAGATCCGACCAACAACATTGTGTAGATTAGGAAACTGTGGTTGGAACTCATGTAGACTAGCCTTGATCACATAATATAAATCAATAGAGAATCATAATATATAAATCAAAGAATGATTGTGAATCATAAACTTCACTCATAACATAGAATGTGTTACACATAATATTTGCGAATATGCTCTATATTCCAAGCATCAGATAGAACTCTTTCGTCCTCCATATTTAGTCGAATAGAACCAGGTTGGGTTATAGAAACTATAGTAAAAGGATCTTCCCATTTGGGAGATTATTTGTTCAAATTAGACTGATTCTGAATTCGTCTTAGAACCAAGTCACCCACGTTAAGTGTTCATGGTTGAACTCTTCTATTGTAGTAACGACACAACCCTTATAGATAGGTTGTCGATCTGATAAGTGCTTGATCTTGTTTATCTTTGAGAAGGTTGACATCATCTTCACGCTGCTCATCTTAATCGACGTTAACATGGAGATTTGACTCGTGTAGAACCCAAATGAATTTCATTAGGTAATACAACTTCTGCTCTGTAGACCAGTTGAAATAGTGTTTCACGAGTAGCCCTACTAGTCATGGTACGTAAAGCTCAAAGTACTGAGTTGAGGTCATCTACCCAAGCCCCCAAGCATACTTTGATCTATCAAAGACTCTTTTCTTCATGCCTTGCATGATTTGACCGTTAGCACATTGTGCCTATTTCATCATAGTAATCTTGAAACAGACCACTAATACATTGTGATCCATTATCAGTAATAAGTCGATTGGGTACACCAAAACGAGTCACTATATTTTTCATAAAGAATCTTTTGGATGCTAATGCAGAATTGTAGTGACAAGATCAGCTTCAATCCATTTAGTAAATGTATCAAGAGTCACAAATGGAAATTTGTGCTCATTAGTTGCCCTAGGTAAACACCCAACTATGTCAATTCCCATGTCAAAAATGGTCTTGACAATGGAATTATTTAGAATTGATTTGTGGTTAGTGTACTTGTCGGGCAAGAAATTGGCATTGCTCATAAATCTTTACAAGATGCATTATGCCTTGTAGTGTAGTGGGCCAATAATAACCTTGCCTTAAAGCTTTTCCACAAGTGTTCTATATGAAGCATGTTCTCCACATAAGCCCCAACATATTTCATGAAGTAATTTGTTACCATCCTCCTAGGATATACAACACACCATGTGCTCCTTTTTTATACAAGTCATTGTAAACCAGTTTATACATTCTTGTGTTTCAAATTAATACGTCTTTCTCATGTGCATCATCAGGCATTGTCCCATGCGCTAGACAATTCTTCAATGGTTGAACCTAATCGCATCATGCTCGAGTATGGCGACTCTCAAATGGTCTATTGTACTTCAGAGATGTAACTACGCACTATTTAGACAAATATTTGAGGAAAACACCGTCTTGAATAGGTGATCATGAGGAGCCCAATTTTGATAATTGGTTCACTAGAGTATTATCTTTTCGTGGAATGTATTGGATTTCAAAACTACAAAAGTATTTTTCCAATTTTCTCACTTCATCCAGGTAGTGAGCTATTGTCTCATCAAAACATTAATATTCTTTACTAACCTAGTTTACGACCAATTGTGAATCACCTTTTGCTAAAAGTAGACAGACACTAAGGAATTTAGCTGCTTGGAGCATGACCGAAGACCTTCATACTCAACCATATTATTTGAAGTAGGAAATTGCATTTGGATTACGTATTGTAACTGGTCTCCTTGTGGTGACCAGTACTATACCAGCTGCCAAGCCTTTGAGTTCTCCAGAGCCATCAAAGTACAATGTCTAGTGGTCATCTAGGCTAGACTCCATCTGTTCCTGTGGTTCAGAATTAATCCATTTGGCAATAGAATCTGCCAAAGCCTGAGACTTAATTGTTGTTCGAGCAAAAACATGGATATCAAATGATCCAAGTTCTACTACCTATTTAGCAATACAACCAGATGCCTATTGGTTGTGAAGAATACTTCTCAAGGTAAAGGACGATGATACTGTAATCTTATGTGATTGAGAATAATGTCATAGCTTACGAGAAGCCATTAATAAAGCATAAAGTAACTTTTGGACTTGAGGGTAGCGCTACTTTGGTCCATGTAATACTTCACTTACATAGTAAATAGGTCGTTGGACCTTATCTCTTTCTGGGACCAGTACTGCACTAACCACATTAGGTGTAGTAGCTAAATATATCAACAAAGGTTCTCCTGGGTAGGGTGAGACCAATATGGGTGGGCTTGCTAAATAAGTCTTAATATCCTCAAAGATTTGATTTGTTTCATCCGACCAAATGAAATATATCATGTTTTGAATCACCTTAAAGAAAAGCAATCCACATTCACCGATCGAGAAAATAAAACAACTAAGTGCTACCATTCGACCAGTTTAACCTTGAACCTCATTCATCGTTGAAGGTGGTCATAGAGATTCAATGGCATGGATCTTTTCAGATTGACTTCAATACTCGAGAACAAACAAGGAAACCAAGTAATTTGCCGGAAAAATACAAAAATTACACTTTTCTAGATTCAACTTGATCCCTTTTTTATTCAAATTATTAAAAGTTTTTGCAAAATCAGATAGATGATTAGAGTTATTTGTGCTCTTTACAAGAGATCGTCTACATATGCTTCTAGATTACGTCCTATCTGGTCGACAAAGGTCTTCTACATAAGTCACTGGTATGTGGCTCCAGTATTTTTCAACCCAAATGACATCTTAACGTAGCAGTAGATGCCGAAAGGGGTGATGAAGTCATCTCTTCATCTTGTCATACTTATTTGATGGTAGCATGAGTAAGCATCCAGAAAACTCATCAATTTGCATCACGCAATTGAGTCGACTAGTTTGTAGATGCGGGGTAAAAGGAAATCATCCTTAGGATAGATAATGTTTAAATTGGTAAAGTCAACACACATGGTCCACTTATCATTGGTTTTCTTGACCATGACCAGATTCGCAAGACAATCCGGGTGATCGACTTCGCAAATGAAGCGGTGTCTAAGAGTTTGTCCAACTCTTGTCGAATGGCTACTTGCCGATAAGGAGCGAATCGTCATAATCGCGCATCACTAGTCATTTGTCGTGCCATATCTCTAGCTTGTGCTCAATTATCTCCTTGGCACCTGCACATGTCGGATGGTTTCCACACAAACTCGTCTACATTTGCCCGGAGGAAGGTAATGAGCTCGATTTCCTATTATTCTTCCATTCTTGACCCAATCTACACTTTCTTGGACTGGTCATCGGGGGTGAGTGGGACTTGCTTCACTTTTTCATTTGGCTGGCAAATTGCTTTCAGTCGCTCCGCCTTTACTGGACTTTTCATTTTGCTTGGATTTTCTACATCATTAAGATCTCTTAATGGCAACTGGTCAACAATCTTTAGGGATTTACGATCGCAATTGAGTGCAGTAGAATGATTACCTTGGATGGAGATGACGCCTTTTGGACCATGAATTTTGATACTCTAGTAAGCTTGATGAGTAGTTGCCATGAATTTAGTTAGTGATGGTCTATCTAAAATGACATTATAAGATGACTCAAAATCTATAATTTTGAAAGTGGTTAACTATGTTCGAAAATGGTGAGAATCTCCTAATGTTACTAGTAACACTATTTGACCAATAGGTGTTATCGAAGGACCAGGTACTATCCCAAAGAAAGGATTTGTACCTGACTTTATTTTAGAACGAGGTATTTGCATCTCATGTAAAAGTACTTATAAAAAATAAGTCAAAAGGACTAACACCATCGGCTAGTACCATTCCTACTTTACAATTACTTATTATAGGAGAAATAGTAGTGGAAGTTTATGAGGTGTGGACATGCCTTTTGGATAGTCATTCTTATTGAAGGTCGAGACCACGTCCGACAATTTTGGATAGCTTGGCTTCCCTGGTTGGGTGTCGGCGTTGTTGACCTCCCTCCATTCGGTTTTGAATGTGTTTTCAAGAGATAGGCAGAGACCCTCCCAAGATGACATTGACACGGTTGTCAAGCTTCTAGTACACCATTTCTTCATTTCTATCGTCTTTGATGTTGTTGAGACCACCACCTTTGGACGGTGTAGGCATTTGCCCTTACCAGGTAGAAGTCATCCATGCATTTCTGCCAGGTATGGCAGTTACGCAAATCATGTCCAAGCATGTTATGTAGCGGGCACCAACAACCCTTCACGCTAGTTGTGCTAGGGCCCTTAGATCCAGACTAGTCATCTGAATGACCAACCTGCTTCCTCCATGGATCCTTGCCTTTGTTGTAGGTCGGGTGCTGCTCTACGACGGTGAACTCCCTTGATGCAAGCTTTATTTTGTTCTTCTTTTTGGATCTGCCTTTGTGATCCTCATACCTGGCCAGCTTCTTTAATTCCTTCTTATCAGAACCTTCCATACCTTGTTATGGTGGTGTATGGCCCTTGTCGAACATACAGTTCCACTCCACTGCTTTATGAGCATCAAAGTAACAATAAACCATGTCAAATAATTCTGACATGGTTCTTGACTGGTATATGTTTAGTTCTTCCATGAACCTCTTGTATCGTACTGCCTATTTAAATGCTCAAATAATAGAGTCATCAGTAATGTTAGGGTGCACTTCTATAAACCTTTTAATAAATTGACGTAAATTCTCTAGAAGTTTGACGAAGACGATGTAAATCTTCCCGTTTTCCTAGCTTAGTATAACAAATTTTAAAGTTGTTTAAAATAGCATGGCATAATTTTCCCAACTATAAATAGAACTCTCCAGTTGGTTGAATAACCTGTCCAAGCATATCCTTTTAATATAGCGGGTAAGTAATTAGCCATTACCTTCTTGTCGCCGCCCGCTACCTGGACAGTGGTAGTGTAGGTTTGGAGTAACTCTGAGGGATTATGTGTCCCATCAAAGCTTTCAAGATGTCATGGTTTGAACTTTTCAGACCAGGTAACTTCTTTTAGCCAGTTGAGAAAGCATTGCATCCTATGTCTGGCCCAATCGTGGTCGGACGTTATGACCTTCATCATGATTATTAGGAGGATGAGGTTGTCTATGACCACAGTTAGAGTGCTCACCTCGGCCTACCCTGTCGAACACACTCTGCCAAGGCAGATCGTCTTCTTGACGGTGGTTGTTGCCGTGATGGTGATGTCCAGAGGCAAAGTAGTTTGCCCTAGAGCTGGTCTGAGACCTTTAAGATTATGAAAGGCTCTATACTTCTACAACAGCCTCTTGCAGGTCAGCACCCAATGAACGAATGACCAGAAGATCATGTTCATTGTTTTCTCCCGTTTGGTGGTTAACGATGGTACTTGAAAGTATACAAACACGGTCGACGGGAATCTCTGCATTCGGTGACTATGATGGTGCAATATTTAAATATTTTACTATCATCCTCGGGGAGGCCTAGGGCGTAGCTGGCAGACGCTGGTCGCCACTTGCATTGGTGTTAGGTCTCCTAGACGTCCCCGACGTGCTGTCATGGTATGGGTGATGGGCCTCCTCCATTGCCTTCTATTTGGCGGCAAGGAGTTGGTTGTTGCATTGTTCTTGCGTCAAATGTTCAGCCTGCTCCTGGGCCTCACGTTGTTCATGTACCGCTCATTGCTTGTCAGTCTCGTTGGCGTTGATGACCGCACATGCATGAAACTCAAAGCAAATAGAGGGTGAGAACGTCCCATCTTCATTAGAGGAGGGGTGGTAGTCGAGATCTCAGAGTAGATGATTCTGCTAGAACCTCATCATTGACATTGTCAACAAGATCATCATATGTTTCCATGGCATTGGCATCGTGATGACTTGTCTCTCCAGTTGAGACAGTAGGAATGTACTTGCCCTCAAAATTTCTTGGGGCAAGAATGCGTCTCCGCTGCGCCTTGGACCCAACGATTGGGTTGAGAGCGGTGAAGATTCTCCCTCAAAACATACTCGAGGTAGAAATCGCACTTGCAGGCCCCCTTGGGGACATAGTTGTAACATCCCAAATTTTGCCCTTTTAAAAAAATAATTTAAAAATAATCATATCAAATATTTGGATTTTAATTGGAGTTCTTGCTAAATCAATCCAAATTATGAATCTCAAATCAAATCTAAATCCTCAAATCTCAAGTTCAAATTCAAATCCATCTTAATTCCGAATCAAATCAAACCTCGGCCAAAATTCAAATTCAAATCCCTATATTTCCTTGGGCCAAAACTATTTCTCTAGGCCAAGCCCATTTTCCCATTTGACCCAATCTGGCCCAGCCAGCCTGGCCATCTCCCCTGCCTCCCTCTTGGCTTCGCAGCTAGCCTCTGCTCGTGCACATCCACACCGTGCCATGCCGCACAACCAATGCTGCTCTACGCCGCTTGCGCTCATCCCGTTCGGAAACCCCCGCATTCACTCCCCATCACCACGTGCAATCAACTCCCTTGCCGTTTCCAGCTTGCCAGAACTGCGCCATCAAGTCTGAGCTAAAACCGTCGCCGCCTCTATTAAGCCGTGTGCCCTTCGCTCTCCCTCCTTCATCCTATAAAATGGAGCACTGGTACCTCCTCTACCCCCTTCACACCCCCTCGAACTCCCTCTGTTCTCGGAGCACCATCGCCACCACAGGCATCTTCTTACCGAGCACTAGCCGCCACCTCACCTTGTGCACCCATTGCACCGGTGAGATTTTCGAATCTCAAACCACATCACATCATGTTCCCAAGTTCCTTGAGTATTTCCCCTCACTCAATTTCGCGTTTGGCACAACACATCGCTGGAATTCATCGTCTTCATCGTCGCTGGCCGTTGCACCTTCCTCACCTGATCTCCCCCTCCGGTGGGTTTTCTCCCATTTTGATCGTGGTACCTCGTGTTCCCGACCTCCTTCTATCCATCCCCAATCTTATTTAGGATGATTCACCACCGAGAAGCTTTCCCACAGCGGCCACCATCATCACCACCGCTGGAGCCATCGTCGTGCCATCTTGGCCGCCCCTCCGGTCACCCAACGCACCCGGTGTGTTCCCCATGGCTACGCCATGCTCGAGCGTGCACCAATTTCTACCACGCCGCGTCGCACCCAATGTCCAAGCTGCTGCTACCACCATCGCGACTCGTGCCCCTTCGGATGCACCGGGACCTCCCATCGCTTCCTCAAGGTCCTGGGTTCCATTTTGGCCGTCGGACGCCCTCCCACACCGCATGCCCGTGTTGCTCGTGGGCTTCCTCTGCTTTCCTTCCCCTGTTCTTACTTCCTTTTCTCTCTCTGATAATGGAGCCCACATGTCAATCCCTCTCTTTCAATCTCTATCTCACTAGCAAATGGGACCCTCTTGTAAGCCTTTTGTTTTAATCCTTTAAAAACCGAATGGAATATTCTAGGAATATTCATGTCCTTCTCAATTTTAGGATTTCCTTTCTAAGCAAATCTTCTGGGAGTTTGTTCTCTTCCGTATGAACTCAAAATTAATCGACTATTTCTCCTAAATTCATAATATCTCTATTGGTACTAATTTTATAATTTTTTAGATTTTATTTATTTTTCTGTTATTTATTTGGTCTCGATTCGCGTGTGTAGAGTTTGACACCGCTGAAGTCAATTTGGACCAACTAGATGCGATAACCTCCATCTTCGACGAAGGCAAGTCTCCTTCGATCATATTGTACCTATGTTTTCCAAATCCTATTTTAGGTTTCAAAATTAATATGCATTGCTATTTACATAAAATGATAAGTTCTAATCCTAGGATGTTAGTTAATCCTAACTTTGTTAATATCTTCATTTTACATTGTTATCCTCGAACCTGTCACCCTAGTATAGAAAATCCACGATATTGATTACATTATTGTTGGATTAATTAATACGGTAGAATTGCTTAGACATGCGTTGTCGGCCATGATCACCCATTAGGAGGAAACTATTATTACCTTTTGTGCAAACCATTTTGAGAAATGTATAGCAATAGGTATTGCTGTTGATTTATGAAATAAAATAAAATGGCTATAATTTATTTAGACTTGGGTGGATTGTAAGTTTAGGCGAGTGTAGCTCGAGCATGAAAACTTATAATGTGTTAAGTTTGCCCAAGTCATATTAAGGACCGATGCTTGTGAATAACGAAACTGAGCACTATCGTACAACCACATGTCTAAAATGGGGAGGACCTGGCTAACTAATTTATTGGGTCCAAATATTAAGCCCGTAGGCTATAGTTGATAGGTGTTCTCTTGATTATGGTAAATATACTTTCATACCTTGAGATGTGCAGAATATGGTAAATGTACGTCTATATTTTGGGTAGTGAGGACAATGATAATTGATGTCCATGTTTGTCGGGGTTTGCGTCGGGCGATGGTGATTGACATCCATATCCGGGCAGGTTATCCTCCACAACGATGAGTTCCGGGTCGATGGTAAATCGGGCAGGCTAATGTAAGGATAATGTATTGTAAAAGTCTTGTGATAATCACTTAGTCACACACCTTTGAAAGTGTGTCAAACGAACATTATAAGCTAATTATCTCATGTGGGTCAAGTTGTACAACCTCTGCAGAATATGAAACTATTTGAATAGCCATACCCATGGTCAAGGGCGGGCAAGGTGCGTTTTCATATGGTAGATTTTAGTTTTGTTTTCAAAGAATTATTTTGGGAAATCTAGGAGTGGTTGGAACTCTTTAATTGTTGTTCTGGCAGCTAGAGCCCTACTCTTTAAACCTTGGCGGTTAGAGCCTCGATACCAGTGACTGATAGCTAGAACCTTCACTAGTGAAACATTTAATTTATTTATTAAAATTACGTTTGTCAAATGTGCTTTATGAAAAATATTTAAACATAAATATTGCTTTGTGCAAAAGAACTATATAAGCCCTATTTGTTAAAGTTATTCATATGCATTTTTCACAAAACTTACAGAGTACTTTCTGTACTCACGTGCTACACTCAAATTAAATCTCAGAGCCTACAACGACACAGAAGAGGATTATGACTACTTCGCATGTGGCTTTGATGAAGGATGGCCAGATGTGAGAACCCTAGCAATTAATTTAATCTAATCAACACAAATCGCTAATTAGAGGTAAATTAAAATTTTCTAAAACACATTAGGCATAACCTCAGATTAATATCGAACACCTCGTCAAGCAAATGCACATAAAATATTATTATCTAGAATTCATCAACACAGTAATTACAAGCAAAATTGAAACAATCGGTTTCACTTAGAGTCCATTACAAGAATTCGCTTCAAGCAGAAATAAAACAATAGTGCAATCTCCGAATTAATTACAAGATTTAATTACATCTGATCATAATATAAAAGTTACAACTCTGATTAAATTACAAAAGAATAAAATAAAATCTTGCATTGCATATCGCCGAAGCCTTCCTTGCGACCTTGTCCATATTTCGCCAGTTATTAGAGCCCTTCCTCGACCCGCATTTCCAGCGTTCGCCAAAAACTCAGAAAACGATTAGCAAACCAAAAGCAATAAATTAGAGTTAGATTAAAGAAGGATTGCCATCAGAGTTTACATGGATCACTGAGGTTCCCATACCAACCTAGTTAGGTTGCATCATCTCACCTCTAGTGGGTTTCATCACCCGGCAACTTAGAAGATCTGACACCCACTTATACCGACTTACGTCTATCGTAGAAAAATTCGACAATGCCTGATGGACCAAAAGGCCCTTAACCAAACATTCCCATGTGAGAGCCCTTTTGGATAAGGGGAGGGCAATTAAGTCATGCACAGGACAAGGCAATGAGACAGCCAAAATGCCTCACATACAAAAGCCTCCCCTAGTCAAAGCCACACCACAAAGCCCCTCATTCACAAGCCACAAAGCCAAGCACCACCCTCTCACACTGCCTCCACAAGGCAAAACTCCACAGAGCAAACCAAGCAAGGCAAGCACAAGCAAAACCAAGCCTTCCCAGTTCATCCCACAACCAAGAGCAAGTCCACTTCCACCACAAGCAAAGAGCCCAAGCAAGCTTCCACTACCACCATTGCAAAGTAAGCAAGCAGGCTAGCACCAACACCACATCACCACTGCAATCAAGAACATGCCAAGAATCACCCACCTTTGCCACCACTTGCAAACGTCCATCGAGAGTAGTAAAGGAGAAGGGGAGCACAATGGGGAAGAGGAAGACCGAAGGAGCAAGGACGGCATCAGCGACGGCTTCGAACCACCATCGAACACCAGGACCAACGCCAAGATGATGACAAGGACCAGAAGCAAGAAAGGGGGACAGGGAGCCTTAGCACCACCACACCACCAGCCACATCAACCAAGCACGGCCGTTCCCCCAAACCCGACCAAGCAAGGTAGCTCATCTTCCACCCCCACTGTCATTTTGTCCCACAACAGAATCACCCCAATATGAACTCAACATATCGTAGAGAACACTAACAGTAACATTTCATCCAACCAAGGGCATCGCAGAGCAAGGAGGAGAAGCGGGTAGAAAGAGTAGAGAGAGTAGCGGGAGTAGTATACCTCGACGGCATACTGCTAGCATAGTCCACCTCCCACACTTTCACCGTGCATCAAGCATGGCCAATTTTGAAATATGCTACTCCTCAGTTTGTGGTTTTGAAATAGGCTACTCAGTTTTTTCTTTGAAATATACCACTCTTCTTTGAGTGCCACTGCTTTTTCTTTGAAATATGCCACTCTTCTTTGAGTGGCATATTTCAAAGAAAAAAACTAAGGAGTGGTATATTTCAAAACCATAAACTGAGAAGTGGCATATTTCAAAATATGTCATGCATCAAAACACTAAAATCAGAACAAAAACCAAGTCAGGACCATAAAACCAAGAGTAGCAGAAATAGGAAATAAGGGGGAAATCAAATCCGCGGGGAAGGAGGCCTAGCCCTAGCCTCCACCCACACAACCGGCAGCCAAGGCCGAGCCGGAACCACCACAGGTGCAGCACAGGAGCGGGCTGAGCAGGGGCACCGAGGGAAAGATGTGCGCGCGCGCGCGGGCCGCACCACACGCGGCACATACGGCGATGCCATGGACCGGGCGAGCGCAAGAGGAGGTTGTGCCATGAAAGGGGCCACCGATGAGAGAAGCACGATCAGCGAGCCAGAGGGGCGCGCACGGTGGCGGGCGTAGGAGGCGGCGGTGGCGGCGATGGCGCCGGGAGGAAGGCCGGTCGGAGCCAAGCACCAGGGAGAAGCAAGCCCCAGGAGGAAGGAATTAGAGAGATTGAGGAGTGGGGAGGAACAAATGAAAGAGGAAGAAGAAAGAAGAGCCAGGAGCTGTTCGGTTGGGGAAAGTATGAGAGAGAAAAGAGGGATTAGTCCATTAGGGGAAAAGAGATAACGTTGAGGGGAAAGAAGGTAAAATTGTAGGGAGGATTAGCAGCAGTATCACTATCAGAAACTGCTTATTTCCTGAGTGTTTATATGTTTCCCGAGTGTCTAAACGGAAACATTCGGGAAGTTCCTGAGTGTTTTAGAAGACACTTGGGATGAAAGTCGGCACTCGGTAGAATTAACTTTCCCGAGTGTTTCCTATAACACTCGGGAGATCAACATATAATCCCGAGTGTATATGTATTACACTCGGGAGATAAAAGGGCGCCCTTGTTTTTTCCGTGCCGCGCCATTGTTTTTTCCGTTCCGTGCCCTTCCTTTCGCTGCTAAGTGCTAACCCTACGCACACAATCCCAATCCAGCAGCCGTCTCCCTATCCTCCTCTTCCTTCACCTCGCCACCGCGCCGCCTCCCCATCCTCCTCCTCCTTCTCCTCGCCGATCCACCGCCTCCACACCGGGCGCCGCCTCCCTCTCCTCCTCCGCCTCCACAGCAGCCACTCCGCCCTCCTCCTCCTACTCCCTCACCACCGCGGCCGCCTCCTGTCCTCCTCCTCCCCTCGCGATCCACCGCCTCCGTCGTCTCCCCCTCCTCCACCGCCTCCTCCTCCTCCTAGTCTCTCGTCACTGCACCCGACCCCACGCGCACTGGCGTTGGATCGAATCGGCGGGAGCGCGAGATGTGGAGTCGGTGGCGCACACGGCCGCCGGCGCCAGCGCAACAACATCGGCAAGGTGCTCCAGAAGAAGGGCACCTCATCCTCCCCTCTCCTTCAAGTGAAGGTCCCCAGTCCTCCTCTCACCCCTTCATCCCCTTCTCCTTCGTTCTTTCCGGATCGTGGCGGTGACCCTCTTGGTGTTGTGCGAGGTGATTAGGGCGTACGCGCTCAACAGGCTCTGGATCAATGGGTTCCTCATGGACATGTGCGGCGCCACGCTCATGCTCACCGCGCTCTTGCAGGCCCCGGTACGTTTCCTGCTTCTCCGCCCCCTTTCCTTTCTCCCCCACTTTTGTGTGTTTTTGCGCAGCCGTGGAGTCACCAGGCTTACGCCGATTGATTGACGGTGGCGCTTGCTTTCTTTGTTGGTCTCCATTGTGCAGCCGATTGCCAGCTGCGGCCTCGCCATACTCTGTGTCTTCTCCCACTTTTACCTCAAGGAGGTCATGAATGGCCTCGATTGGGTGGCGATTACATTGGCCGGCCTCGGCACTATAAGTGAAACATACTCACAACTTTCACATTACATCGAATGGCGACAAGATATAAATGGAATTTGATCAGACCTATTTTAGGATTCACGATAGTGTCTTAGGCTAGTCACTAGTGTCCATGCATTTGACTGGTTGTGCTGTGCATTCTCTAACTTCAGGAGTTGGTGTTGGAGGCGAGGAGAGAAAGTGGATAAGATTCCTCTTTCAATATACCTTGGCTAGTGCTCTCCATTGTCATCTTGTTTGTAGGTACCATACTCTGGCTTTGCATAAGTTTTATTACATCTAGTAAAGTATGATTTCTATCAAAAGAAGTGATTTTCTTTACCACAATTTGTTACGTTCACCCCGCTTCAATATTCTGACCCACCAACAAGAATTTTAGCGTGCACTCTTTAAGTACTACACTTGCATTTCCATATATAAATTATGTTTTGCCTATACTTCTTTGTTACCTCCAAAGAAACCTCGGTGAAGTTAAGAAAGTGTTAAAATCAGGCTTTTGTTGGACCAATTGTCCAATTTGTTCCTATTTGATTAAAAAGTCCTAGATATAAATGTCAATAGGAAACATGAGTCATTGTGTAGGGTACTAGGGTGGGTTTTATTATCAAAGTTTTGATAAACTTGAATTCTAACTTGAGATTTATGGAAAATTTTAATGGTGTATGCCTATTAAGGTTCTGCTCAACACTTGGCTTCATATCTACAAAAAGCAAAGGCGTGAACAAGAGTTGGTGAGCATTTCTAAAATTTGGAATTCGTGTTTGCACATTGCAAATATTGACACCATGCATCAATGCAGATGGACTCAAGTGATCGAGGAGATCATATATGGGTTAGAATCAGGCATTTTGTTTGGGTAATTTCTTACTATCCATTTCCATTTATCACTGCGTTTTACAGTCTTTCACCACTAAGGAGGTTATATGTGACTTAAAATCAGGCTTTTTCATCCATCACTTCATACTATCTATTTCCATTCGTTGAGGGGATCATATATTGCTTAAGTCTTATAATCATACATTTATCATGAAAAGAACAAATGCTACTTCAATGGGTCTCGTGGCGGCCTTTTTTTCTTTTAGTTTGTCTTTGTTGTTCAATGGCCCAATGTGTGGGGATGACTTATAACTGTATTTCATGTATAGGATTTCATCAGTGATCTCTAAGATGGGATTCATGATATCTGAAATGGGCTTTTCGAAGATTGTTGTGCCAGCTGCCATTTCTTGTAGTGTGGCTTGCGGTGTTGTGGGATTTGTTTATCAGGTATATCTAGCTTTCTGGAGATGTGTCTCCCTGCATCATAGTGTGCACTGAAATATTCTGGATATCTGATAGCCATCTGTATCATGCATATGCATGACTCAAGCTTTTCAACTTGCAAAAGAGCTACAATAAGAACTTGTCTCAGAAGGATCTACAATTAATAGCATCTTCTCATTTTGCTTGTCGCACTTTCTCGTGGCACCATATTTATGGCCATATGGTGTGTCTCATCTTGAGCTTGAAATTGAAAAGATCGTAATTTGCGTATGGCATCTATAATATGTCATCATTTGTATTTTTTACGTGCATTAGTAACCTGATGATATTATAATGCAATAGTAAATTTAGATTTCCATCTATAGTAAACTTTATTAGTCGGATATAACAAAAAGAATGGTTGTTTTCTTTTATATGTAGGATTTACAATGTATCTTGCAGTAATTTACTAAATTTGTCTGCACTAGTACCAATAAGTTCCTTATATTGCTCAACAATCGCCCATGGTTGCTAGACCAGGACACAAGACCTGCTCACCTATGGCAATTGATGGCTACCAAGATCTACTGTACTCTTTTATTTGAATGAACTTCATGTATTGTTTTTTACTGTTGATAATTTACATTGAATACTGCATTGACAACTTTTGAAGGATGGTGCATGCTTACTTCAACTGATGTTGTTGTAAACGGGTACATCAATGGCTATGGAAGTTAAAATAATGAAGAGGTGGGAACTTGATAGTGTTAACCAAGCTTCATCATTAATCATTTCTTGGTTCTCAGGAAATTACTCTTAATTTCAGCTCTTACAAGATTATTGGAACAACATCTCTTCTAAGGTAAAAGTATGAATGATATGCCTTCTGTTCTTCTTGGTTGCAAGTACAAACCACTTATATGCTTACTGTGTAGGTGATGTTTTTTATGACGCCAAGAATAATTTCTTAACTCATGAATGGGACAGTGAGAATTTACAAAGCGATGATGATGATTCCGACATGTTCAATGCATTAGAGTCATCAAGTTTCACAATACACACACCACCTTGCTCGACCTTACAAGAGAAGAAAGATAATAAGATCAAATGCTGCAAGTAGCATGTCTGAAGAATCATACTCAGAAGTTGTGACCTCACCAAGATATTCATCATCTTCGCCATCATCATGTTGCAGCGATAATGAGAGTGCCAAGCTGTTGTTCGAGCCTAGCACATATAAGGATGTGTTGATCTTGTTCTGATTCAACGATCATGTCACCTTCAAACTGAAAGAAGTTATACTGTCTTATGTGAGGCTGTTAACATTACTTGAGTATGGCCTCCTTTCATGGGTCATTTTTTTGAAGTCATATCCAGTGTCCTGTAAGATATATCGCCCATGAATGTGTCCTCTCGCCTAAGCATTGTATGTCTTGATGTAGTTATAAGTACAGTGCTGATGATTATGTGGACTTTGGACATGAGATTTGGACTAAAGTTTGCATGTTGTGTCTTTCCACTAAATTCATGGTTAAAATGTGTGGCTTGAATCTTATGACAAATGTGTGTAATTAGAATCTGGAAGTTTATGAAAAAAATTGATTAGATTGAGCTCTCTTTTGTTGATGTTGAATTGATACTATTGCCGAGTGTTCTTGGACATACACTCGGGAAATTATTTCGTTACTTTGTCGAGTGTCCTTGGAAATGTTCCCGAGTGTTTTTGGTCGATATACACTCGAGAAAGTATTCCGGGCAAAGTGTCCTTGGCTGATATATACTCGGGAAAAATGAAATGTTCTCGAGTGTTTTCGGTCGACATACACTTGGAAAAGTATTCCATTACTTGGTGAACCCACAGCCAACTATTCTCCGAGTGTTGAATGTTTCTCGAGTGTAAAATGTAACACTCAGAAAGTTATTTTCCCGAGTGTAACTCTCGGAACACTGGAAACCAGTTTTCTCCGACTAAATGATCCCAGTGTTTTTTCCGACGGCGACCTTCGGGAATTAGTTTCGAGTGTTTTGGGGACTTTCCGAGTGTTTTGGGCACTCGGAAAGTCACTGATTCTGTAGTGTATATTTAGCAATAATTTTGGGCATTATTATTAATGCATATTGGCACAAGATAAATTTTGGATCAAACAGATTTGTAAGGTACGTATGATTAAGTAGTTGTAGACCAATGGTAGAAAAATAAAACCGGAAAGTAATGTAATATTAACTGAGACCTTATATAAGCTAAAATAATCACCTGTAGCACTCACAAAAAATAGATAAATAATCTGTTGCGTTAGAAATAATTTAATTAAGGTAAAAATAATTAAATTAAGTGACACCAGCATAAAAAACGATTAGGCTTTTATTTGCATGCAAAAAATTAAATAAACCTAGTTGCATGCAAATACTTGTAGTAGTTTTATTTGTCGTGCGATAAAACCTGAATATAGGCGACCCACGATTCCAAAGCCAGTAGACCGTAGTACGACCACAGTTGGGGAGTGCTAACCTAACAGGGGGTCTGAAAAATGTTATTAAATTAAAATCCGCTAACGAAAATAACCAACTAACTAATGTACGCATAATAGCACCAAAAGCAAATATTTATTTATTTATTTATTTATTATTCCATCGTATATATTGCAGCAGATGAACCAACGCAGGCAGGAGTAACTAATACCGACTTTGTCGACGATGATCTTTTCTATGACTCCAAAGGCAAGCTTATCTCTTGAACATCAATTTAGCAAAGAAAGACGCCTCTCCGCGTGAGTGCTCAATGTATTCTTTCTTGGTTCGTCAGAGGTTGTCTTTTCCGGTCTCTACTTTGACTAGTTGATGAAGTACTACAAAGAGATTATTGGGAGATGCTTGGCACCGACTGTTTTGTTGATTGAATTGGTTAGGGCTGCACTGCCTTGTTTATCTAATTGGAGTTTGGCGTTGGTAGCTACTGGCTGCATGCACTAGGCATTAGTAGATGGCTATGATTATTTAATAGGCATTGCTAGTTGGCCATAATTTTTTATGGGCATTAGTACATGGCTATGATTATTTAATAGGCATTACTAGTTGACTATGTTTTTTTTTAATGGGCATTAGAGTTGGCTGCATGCACGTTTCAATTGGATTAGGGGAGAGAGATTAACTAATAGTGCTGGTTAGTAGTTGATTAGTTAATGGAGAATATTTAATCGGAGATGCATGCATGCATCACTGTGATTATTTAATTAGCTTAGTAGGGGTATTAGATGGCCGATTCAGAAAGGCTCATCAACCAAGTTTAGTTGGAGGAATTGATAACCTTTCCAGAAAGTCAAAAAAAAACACCTCATTTGGGCTCTTGTACTAAAAGATATGATTTTTTTTAGAATGTGACTATCCACGAGGGACAGATCGACATTTAAGAACCGAGTTGGGATCATGTTAGAAACTATTGCAAGTTCGTGTTTGCTTATATAGTTTGGTTGGTCCATCACTATTGTCTTAGTATGCTTTTATATATATTCGTGTGGGATTGGTCCCGGGCAACACCCTATTCACATCCTCCGCTCACGCGGTTGAGGCAAGTACCTTGCTTGGTAGTGTTGTTATGGATTTTTGGCATTGCTTACGGTATTTGATATATAGCGATCGTGGTTAAATTGATAGAGTGTATGCTGGTTATAGTTGATGAGTGCTTATGTTACATGCTTGCATTTGATAATTAGTAACCGTGGTTGATTGATGTAAAGATATTTGGTACTAGGCGATGCAAGCTTATGAAATGAATGGTTATAATTCATGTACAGGACTGATGTTGTTCACGCATATTGCAACATTGTTATTGTTCATGTGCACAGTTGGAGCATACATAAAGATGCATGATTGAGATCCCCATATTCATGGAATGTGGGCAATTGAGGAGAGATCCCCATCGTGTAACGATGGGCTAAGATCCCCACACTTACGGAGTGTGGGCTTGAGGTCCCCTTTACTTGTGGAGTATAGGGCAATTGGTCCTTGTGCTTGCAAGCACAGGTATGGGTTCGCAGCGACGGTTGCTTACCCCGCATTACAGGTGTAATGCGCAACAGAGTGAAAAGTGAAAGGTTGCATTGCATGCCTGCATTCATGCTTCATGTGATAAAGTTTTCGAGCAAAGATTAGAATTGGATGTTGATGCTTTAATTGTGTAGTAGTGTCTCTTTATGTGGTACTTGCTGAGTTCTTGAACTCACCCTTGCTTTTATTGTGTTTTTAGGTACCGTTGCAAGAACGTCATGCATGGGGGGGAAGTAGACCCGAACTGGATTCACACACTGCCACCCAACATTTATAGTTGATTAGATTTTGGAATGTCAGCTAATAAATAGGCAAACTGCTTAAGTTTGGTTTATGGATAGGTTTCATGCATTGAGTTTTGTAATAATGATGAGTAGCACTCCTTAGACATCTTGATTTATGTTCTAGCTGTTTATCATAACTTTAATGGTTAGTGAGGATTTTGGATGAAGAAATTTGGAGTTATGATTCTCTATTATATGTTGGAACATCCAGCTAGCTACTAATACAGGGGAGGTTCTGCCGAAAATTTGGTAGAATATCTTTGTTTTAGAATTGTTTAGTGTAGTTTGGTAGCATTCCAGGCTCATGTTTGGCTGGGGTGTTACAGTTGGTATCAGAGCGGGCAGTAGGTCCGTGGTGATTGGATTTACAACTTAGGCAACTTAAATTGCTAAAATTTTATAATGGTTAATGAACTTAAAATTTTGACACACCGTGCATGAGAATGGGAATGGGCATAGCATTGCATTTTCGTTTCCGTTATATCGTATTGATGATTGCTGGTATGAATTGAGTATGATTGCTCATTAATTAATTATATAATTATTATGTGTGGGGATAACCCATGTTGAGAGGTTGAGGTCGTGGTTGTGGCCCTGGGTTTTACCAGGTTACACCACCGTTCGCAATATGAGAATAGGGAAGTGGTTACCTCGGATATCTTAGTACAGGTGTTGATAGTGAGTATCTTTAGAAGAGTTGTTCTCTTCCTTGAATTTGGATTTGGTCAACTCTTATCCGGTTGTGATTGATGAGTTTCTCTTGGGTATCAGTTCATTGCGGTTGTTGGGCTGCTTTGAAAAATGTTGTGTGTTTTCATTGGCTTAATTTGTCCTGTAAATCAATTATTGTTTTCCCAACTGTTGAGTTATTCTCGCGGTTGGTGAACTTTGTTAATTGTCAAGATTGACCTTTGTATTGGAGTTTTGTCTTTTTTATTGGAAAACTTGACCTATTTATTCGTGTGATGTTTTTAGTTAAGGAAAGTTTCTTTTTGCAAGTCCTTTAGTACGCGGAGGCTTTGACTCAATGTTTCTCTTTTGTGTATTTTGAGTGATGAAGATTAATGGATCTCTTTTATGAAAGAAGATGTTAAACCTTTTAGTGTTGTGTTGTCTTGGTTAAGTGAGAGGTTATAACCAAAGCAATTAATGGATATGATATAGGTTATCAGGTTAGATCTGCAGTGTGTGCATGATCGATCCTAACAAAGATCCTTGAAAGGAAAGTGATTAATTTGAAAGTGTCTAGTAGTAGTTCTCGAGGAGCTGTGATTAAGAGTATGGTTATACCTAGTTGTAAACAATAGAGTTAATAAGAGATGTAGAACATTGATGTAAATGAGTCGATGATTAAGAGTAATACTTTTGATAAACTTCCTAGGTAAATTAGATTAACGTGTCTCAATGGATTAATCTAACCTTTTGGGATGGTTAAGTTCAAAAGGAGTTAGATTATTGTCTTAGTGGGTACTAATCTTGGAGTAGCCTTTTTGTGGATACTTAATGATTATGAGTAATTGCTAGGTGCAAATAATGTCTATTAATGTTTGGTGATGAGCATTACAAAGAGATAAACTGATGGGATTTAATGTATGAACAATGTTTACATGATGGTAGAACTATCAGATAAAAGTATATCTTTGATGAAAGGGTGTGGGAATAACCTTTTAATTGTGCAGTAGTCTTCCTCTAAAAATAAAGTGGTTGTTGTAGTGAGAATATAAGATTTTGGTATACACTCAATTGAGGATGCGATGGCAAAGGGATCTGTAACGTTTTGGTAAGCCTTTGGGGGCTCAATAAAGGAAGAGTTGACGATAACGAGTCTTGTTAAGGGTATATCATTCTTGATGTTAGTAAGATTATCTACAAGAGATTGTGACTTTTGTGTGTGGTGATGATTCTTCTAGAAATAAAGTAACTAGATCGTCTTTCGTAATTTTGATCTAGTGAAAGTGTTTCGAGTTTTGCGTTTGTGATGAGTGGACCTCTTGCGTTATGTGGTGATTGAGGTTGTTTCGAGCAAAGTGATATGATGAAAGATTTTATTGGCTCTTAAGTGGTTCCTGTGATCATGTTTAAGCTAGCAAAGTGATGTAGTAATCATAGAGAATAACTTCCCTTATTAAAGAAAGGAGTGAAGTACAAGTGTTTGAGATTTAAGTCGTTTCGCAACTTGCAGTTTATTTGAGTGTGCTTACAACCTTATGCAGTTGTTCCATAAGAGTTTATCAATTTTCAAAGGCAATACATTCTTCTTATTTGGGGTTCGATCTTCCCTTCGTGCGGGACTTGTGCCCTCAACTGTTGACTTTCCCTTTTGTTGTCTGAGTTATTTGCCAAGCTGACTATTTCCCTTGGGTCTCTGTTCACTGCGAGTGGTAGATGTTTCTATGTGGTGAAAATTGCTTTCATTTGTTTTTCTTCTAAGAAGGGATTCATCGATTCGTTTCATAAGGGTCTTTCGAAGTGTTTATTCAATGAGGTTGTGAGACTTAGGTTGTAAGTTATTCGAGGAACATTGGAGGATGAACTGATTTCGTGTATAATTCTTGGAGAGAATTCTATTTATACACAATGTTTGCATTTCAGGCTAAACTGATTGCATTGTTGCAACCATTAGAACCTATGGAGGTTTGTGATCCAAGATCCTTTGTTCAATTCGGGTGGAACATTAGTGTAATATCCCGACTTTCCTTTGAGAGTGCAATTCAATTTGAGAGGGAATTAATGTAATTCTCTGATAGTGTTAGAAATAATTTTCGGGAGAAAATATTTAATCGGTAGAAGGTTTCTTTTGGAAAAACGCTTAATCAGGAGTTTAGAGGGGGTTTTCTGTGTTCTCTTGGCAACTTGGGCTTGGGCCTTGGCCCATGAGGCCTGGTCGGCCATAGGGGGGGAGGTGCCACCCTCCCCCAAAACCCTAGCCACCCCCCACCTTTTCCCTCTTCCCCTCCTTTGGCCGCCACTTCCTCTCCCCTTGCGCTCCCTCCTGTCCAGCACCTCCCCTTGCAGCCCTTGCTATACATCCCCATCCATGGGAGGTCTCCCTCCATTGATGTCAATTAAAGGAAGGAGAAGGAAGCGGGCTGTTTGGCCAAAAGGAAGGGAGAATGAGGAGAGGAAGGGAAGGGATCTTCTTCTTGGATTCAACCAGCCTCCCTAAGGTTCTACAAGGGTAACGAGAGGCGTTCTTTGCTATTTAAGTTGTATTAGATGCGAATCGATTAGTTTGATTGGATTAAATTGCTGCTGCTACAAATTCAATTCTGTCCAGTTTCTTGCGCAGCCTGTTTCGTATTCTTAGAGGCATAATTAGGATTTTGATCTCCTAGAGTTATTTAGAGGATGCTCTTAGCTTTGGTGGCCGCCAAGATCACCTTATTCCGACTTTCGAGTCAAAAGTTATGATAGATTTACTATCTGCTGTCCAGAATCCTGACGAGAATTAGCAGTCTCTGTATAGGTTGATATATGGCCTAGTTAGATGGTGATTCAGAGGTCTTGCCCATAACAAATTTTGAAGGTGATATCACTAGCTTTCAGGATTGATAAAGAACACCTCATTTGGATTTATAGATCAAAAGTTATGCACTTTTCTTTGTGACTGTCCAGATTGTAGGTCAGTCTGTCCAGATTGTATGTCAGTTTCTATCTTTAGTTTTGACCCGTGTGCCACTTTTTGTTAAAGGAAAAATATGAATGTCATGCCAACTAAGTTATTGTAGGTAATTTCATAACCTTTTCAGATTGTTAAATAACACTCAATTCGGAGTTGTAGTTTAAAAGTTATGGACGTTTTAGTTCTGCTGTTCTAATTGCTTAGTCAGATTCTGTTCTGCTGTTTCGTTTGACAGTTAGCAATTTAGTTTGGCCGAATTGGGTTATCTCGTCAACTACAAAGTTGTAGATATATTTGTTAAGATCGTGTAGGATCTGGGCTCATCTCTTTTGGAGTCCCAGATCATTAGTTTTGGTCTTTACCGTGCTGCTGTCGTGATGGGATTCCATGTTACTGCTGGAATTTCAGATTCGGGTTATGACTATGTTTTGGGTGTGCAAGAGGGTAGTGTAGAATATTAATTCATGATGGGCTCTATGTTGTTCTTATTTCGGTTATTTAATTGTTTAGGCCGCGAGTCTACGGGTTTGGGAGCGCCATCGTTGTCGCTAACGCCGCAACGCCGGAAGGCAAGTACTTTGTTGGTTTTAAGCGCCGTGATTGTGAATGTTTACATGAATATGATGTGACATCTTGTGATACTCAAATGCTGAATTGGTTATGTTCTATCAATATGTGGAGTAAATGCCAAAGATGATATTAGCATTGTTCATGTTCATATCATGCATCCTTTTATTCATGCTATGTCCACGGGAGTGGACTGTAAGTCCCACCATTCCAATGTGGGCGGTTTGGACATTGTCATGTCCCATCCACGGAGTGGATTGAAAGACCCATCAATTCCAAGATGGGCACGTAAGACCCATCAATTCCAAAGATGGGCAGCTTTGGACACCTATATGAAACGTCCTTCATATAGGACTTGGATCCCGCACTTTTGTTAAGGTGCGGGCTTAAGTGAACACCGACGGGTGTGTCACTCGCTATACCGTATAAGCATGTGTGCAGTCCATCCTTGAGTACATTCATTCATGCCATGCATTCCTAAGTTTTCATTCGATGTATGCTCATATTCTCTTATGATGATGACTTGTTCATATGTGTGTTATGTCCCTTTATCGCATTTACTTGCGAGTTGTGGACTCACTCTTGCGTTGTTTGTTTATTTTAGGTAACCCCGATGTTGGCTCACTTGGGAGGGAGTAGACACGCACTACTTGTTCACATCATCCAATTCATGTTCAAGATTAAATTTAGTTCTATCTTACATTCGTAAATGATGAATCTGTAATAATAAATTTATAAGTGGTGAAGGAAGGATACCTTCTCCACATTGATGTCGAATTATTATTGCATGTGAACTTTCATTATCAATGAACTGAAATAAATAGATTAGATGGTGAAGGAAGGATACCTTCATCATGCCTTGGTTGTTTTTATACTATCATTAGTTGATTTTAATCAAATTCTTCCGCATTATGGATGTATGTTAGAAGTTTTAGGTGACATCTTGGCTTCCGAATAGCCGTGGTGTTACAATGGTAATGAGCGGGCTTTAGGTCCATGGTAATTAAGTTATTAAATTGACACACCGTACGCAATGAGGTGGGGTTGAAAATTACATTGCTTCCGCAATATCTGTTATTATGTTTCATTTTGTTGAGCAATTGTTGAATTGCTTCGTACTATCATCCTTGTTGGTAATATATGATCTGCTATGATATTCAATATCTATGAACTAATTCTATGATTGTCATGAGATGATCCTGTATATTCATAATGGAGTATTTTGGTGAAGCGTGTTGTTAATGGATGATAAAAGTGGAGGTCGTGGTTGTTACTCGATTCACTGTGTTACACCACCGTCGCGTAACGTGGTTAGAGGAGTAGTTACCCGAGTACCATAGTTTCGTGTGTTAAGCGTGAGTTGCTTTAGAAAGTTGTTCTCTTTCTTGATTTCTGAATTTGGCAATTCTTGTCCTGTGGTGGTTGATGAAGTTCTCCTGGGTTAGTGGTTCATGATAGTTTATGGTTTTCAATATATCCCCCTCGGTTCTCTGAAATAATCATTGCTTTTTGACTGTTGAGTTGCTTTTACTACTTGTGATCGTTGTCAATTGGCAAGATTGATGTTTTCATGGTTGCTTCTTCTTTCTCATTGAAAAAGAATGACTCATTTACTCGTTTGATAGCTTGGTTAGTGAGAGTTTTCAGTAAGTTCGTTTGCATGGGAAAGCTTTGGCTTTATGCGTTTCTTTGGATTACTTCGAGCGTTGAGGTTTGAAGTCTCTCTTTGCTGTAGTAAGGTGTTAGAATCCTTTGTGATGTCTTGCCATGCTTAAAATGAGAAGTTATAACTAAACGAATAAATTGTTACGATATGAGTTACCAAGTTGGGTTATTAGCATGGTGCAAATCAATTATTCTTAACTACCATCCATGAAAGTGAAATTGATTAATTTGAAATGTCCTTGTATTTGATACATGGTGTAGGTTAAATAAAGACTGCCCATATCCGTTCGTAACCTATAGATCTTACGTAAGAGCTAGATTTGTCTATTTCGGTATGCTA
The DNA here is from genome assembly GCA_036346255.1 of Ampelocalamus luodianensis. Classification (NCBI taxonomy): domain Eukaryota; kingdom Viridiplantae; phylum Streptophyta; class Magnoliopsida; order Poales; family Poaceae; genus Ampelocalamus; species Ampelocalamus luodianensis. The sequence goes on from JAYEVH010000372.1 coordinate 147,788, forward strand.
AAATTGTTGAAACTTGCATAAAGGACCGGATGGTGCCGTGTATTGATTCGTGAAACCTTGTTTATAGAAAATTATGTTAGTGAATCTTTAATCATGTTTTGAAATGATTTCAACAAAGGTGAAATGTGAATCTATGTTTACATATGGTTATGTGATTACAAATGGAATTAGTCTGTATGTACACACATGATTAATACCATCATCGATTGTTAATGAGTTACCAAGAAGGTGTTAAGCAACACCAATAGTTAGTAGATTAATTTCGTAAGTAGTCTTTGCTATCGTGCCTTGTGATATTGATATTGCTTAGCATAATCTTGTTATAATAAATTTGTTTCAACCTTGTGGTTTGTATTCCCTTTGGAAAGTTTTAGGATGGAGTAATAAAGTTTGATGATTCTCAGTACTAGTGTATGTTGTCGATGTTATTAAATCGTCAAAATTGTGAGAATGAGGTTAATTCTCGTAGTAATTGATCACCTATGGTGATATTATCTAAATGATCAAATTTCAAGTTTTATGTTCATGATGTTTTGAGGGTTCAGGCTTTTATGTGGTAAATGAAGTTTATCGAGTAGCGATATGTTGCAAAGTTATAATGGTTCTTCAGTGATGCAAGTGCTTTGATTTCGAATACTTATTTGTTCTTATCTCATAAGGTTCGATATTCTCTTCTTGTGAGGCTTATGCTTTCAATCGTGGACTCCACTTATGTTCTATAAGTTCATTGCTTAATTGGTTTCTTCCTTGGTCCCGTGTTCAAGTCAGTGGTAGATGAGTTTTCTAGTTGGTGAAAGTCGTTTCCATTTGTCTCTTCTTTTGAGAAAGAATCAACCCATTCTTTTCACATGGGTCTTTCAAGTGTACCCATAGTAATTTGATCGCTTTGGTGATATCGTTCGATGAGAATATTTCAAGTTTAGCTTTTGTGATATTTTCTTTGAGCTATTGAATCACCGGTAGCTGAAATTATTTTAAATAAATTGAGGTATTGAATTGCCTTGTTGCTTCTTAAGAGATTCATGTGATTGAATCTTAACGGATTTCTGGTTTGAGTTGGCAACGGAAGTCGCAATTAAAGAAAATTATGTTGGTTCCTTAAAGGAGATTAACACGCTTGCTTTTCATGAAATCTCGTAATTGGAAAAGTTTTGAGTTTGGTGATTGAGATTATTTGGATCTCATGTTCTTGTGTAGTTGAACGGTTCTGAACAAATATGACGTATTGAAGAATTTCATTGGTTCTTAATTAGTCCTTGTGAATTGACTAAAGATCTTATCTTGTACGTTGTGGCAAAGCGATGTTAGTCAAAGAATTAATTTCAATGTTAAAGGAAAGAGTGCAGTAGGAATATTTGAGAATTTGAGTCAAGTTTTGTAACTTGTAGTCATTCGAATTGTTCATAAACTTTTTTGCTCTTTTCACTCAAGAGTTGTCGAGTTTCAATCGCAATGCTATTTCTCTTAATGGTGGTTATTTGCTATTCCCTTTCGATGGGTGCGTGCCTCCATTGTGAACTCAACTTTCGTTGTCCCGCATCTTCATTACAGATTATTTCTTTGGTTTCGTGCTCACCGTGGGCAGCAACATTTTCCGTGTGGTGAAATTTGTCCTTGTTCGCCTCTTTCTTTGAGAAAGGATCAATAGTTTTGTGTTGCGATCTTTACAAAGCGTAATTTTGGCAATCTGTGTGGTGGTGGTTAAGTAATTGTAGTGGTGAGATTTTGCTACCAAACTATTGGAGGAATGGTAGAAGATGAATTGGTTTTGACTGCACTCTTGGAAGGAAGTAGATTCGATGGATTGTATGGCTTGGAAGAAAAAACTGTATAGTGTTTGACTAAGTAGAACCTATGGTATAGTGTAGTTCCGAACTTTGGTTCATGTGGAAATGTTGGGGATTATCAAATGTATGGAAACCTTAATCAATTTTATAGAGTAACATAATTGGAAAGTATTGCGATGTTGTGTGAGTGATTCTGATGATGTCAATGAGTGAGAATGTCTAATCGTGGGGATGTTAGAGATTTAATCCGATGATTTCATTATTTGTTATAAGAGGAATTCGTTGTAGAGGTGTAACACCCACCGGACATGAGTTCGAATACTACTAAACTAACCTTAGACAAACCTAACCAAGGTAATTTTAGTCATTTTGACAGAACCTCCTTGTAGAGTTAACTACATGGAGGTTCCAACACACGCATAAGTATTAATTAACTACACCACCATCCCGAGACATCAATAAGTATTCATAGCATATTAAGTAATGCAAAACCAAGGAGGTATGAAGTACCACTACTCATCATTATTACACTTAACATGTCGCATGATATAACATAACAAAACCTTTAAGTGACTTGCTCAATTATTAAATTAGGTCCAAGATCATTCAACTTTATTTGATTCAGGTGAGGTGTGTGTGAATATCAATCTACTCCTCCCATGCATGATGTTCCCGGATCGGGTACCTAAAACAACAATAAAACAAGAGTGAGCCCATGACTCAGCAAGTACAAAACAACAGCTTATAGCATCGTGATTCAAATCAAGAAACGCATCAATAAGACATCTCACATGCAAATGCAATGCTCAAGGATCCTTTCTTTATCTTTCTTTGTGCATTACACCGTAATGCAAAGTATGCAACTGCCGCCGATACCCATGCATGTGCGTGCACGCACGTGGACCAATTGCCCATTACTAAGTAATGGGGACCTCATGCCCACACTCCACGAGTGTGGGGATCTCGGCCCGTCACATTCATGACGGGATCTCAAAGGAAATATACTTGGTCACCACGTGACTAAACCTCAATATGATCTCAATATGCACATGCTCATCATTTAATCATCATCAAATTACCACAAGACAATAACATCATACGACAATAGAGCATGGACATAATTGAAACATCCACCAATCTTAACCAACATCATGCTAACAATCTCACTATGCCACCACATATCGAAAAGCACACAAACATAACCAATCAATCACAACCACGAATCAAACAATGCACTTGCCTTAATCATGAGAGAACGTAGGACGTGAAGACGGTGATGCCCCTGTACCACTCTCCCACCTAAATCAATTAGGAACATAAACTAAGACCATAGTAATGAACCACAAGAATTATACAAGTAATCACATTAGCCATAACTTGCAACGCCATCCCGACTCCCAATTTCTAATTACTCGATCCAGATCCTCTGTGAACAGTCATGATGTAAAATTCATATCTTTCCGTACATGAGTACAAATTAGGTGTTCTAGGACTTCATTGAAAGGTAATTAAATTATCTAAATAAACTTAGTTGGGGAGCCGTTTTGATTCTACCATCTACTGCCCCTAGCAAACCAATCTATCAGACATCAGAATTCACGTCGGGTTCTCTGGACAGTACACTAAAACCTCCATAACGCATTACCCTTGATGCCGCTGAAGGTCGCGAACCACGGATGGCGATCCCTCTTCCTTCTCTTCTCCTTCCTTTCTTCTTCTTCCTTTCTTTCCTTCTTTTCTCCTCTATGCATAGAAGGGGGGGAGGACATCAATGGAGCGCAAGGGGAGGAGGTGTTGGACCAAGGCGTCAATGGAGAGGGAGAGTGGCGGCTCTAGGAGGGAAGGAGGGGCAAGGGGAGGGGCTCTAGGTTTCAGCCGTCCTCCCTCTATCCCACTTGGCCGGCCTCACATGGGCCTCTCGGGCTAAAGGCCCGAGGCCCAGTTCTCCTACTTTATTTCGTGCAGCGAACACATCGGAGGTCGTAACTTTCTCCGAACTCGGAATGGAGTGATTTTTGTCTTAAAAGTTAGATAACTCATATAACTTCAACTTTCTATTTGTGGAGTTTTTCTTAAAATGCCGTCTTCATTACGAAATTTGCCTTGGAAGTTGACTGAGTTGCGGACCTTGATTCTCTCATACGACCTGCCTTGCGGGCCCCATATCTCAAACCTTAGAACTCCAAATTAGGTAAATGAGGACTCTAAATTGTACTATAGAAAATGATCTACAACTTTGTAGTTATGAGGTTTTCCATTCGAAGTCGTTCAGTCGCGAAAATTACGTTGCAAGATGATTACAGATTCTGTCATGTTTCATATGAGGCAAATAAGGGATCTCTCAATCTCCTTATATTTCTGCACCTAAACGGATATTACATTCTACTCCCTTAAAATGAATTCGACCCGAATTCTACTTGAAAGATCACCAATCGAACTTAATAATCATTAACACGCATCGACGTTAACAACTCAAGTTAAAGCTCGCGCATGCAGTTTCCAAGTCCCAAGTCTCATCACACTCGCACCATAATGTATACCAACGCCTTACACCTCAATACTTGTCTCGACCTTTACAGTTCTATCGACACATAAGACATAAAGGTAAGGTCTTACTCGTTGGCCAACTACTGTATCAAAACTCAAGCTTTGGATCTCTCGTACTCCTCAAGACCGAACTTACAAGACGTTGAGTACTCTACACATGGGCTCGAGATAGTCCTCGACGATACACCAACCTTTAAAATCAAATCAATGTACCTTGGGCCAACCTTCCTTCGGTACTAAACCGACATCCTACATACATCATACGGGACTCTTGTTCCAACTCTCAATCGAACTCCTCACCAAACAAGGATCACCTCCTTTAACGAGGGACACACGATGTAACTCGCTTGAACAAATTCTACTATAAGCGAGTCAACTTAAAGGAAAGGATTATCATCGTAACCACGCAAAACCAACTCCCGCCAAAAGGGTCAACCAAATCGAAGATTTATCACGAAACATTTCCACTTTCCATGTGGCAATTTGCGAATGAACGCTACTAAAGCCAAAGGGAAAACACTTGAATGCCCAAATCAAAATTTTCATTTATTCCATCTGAATCGAAAGAATCATACATGCCAACATAAATGCCGAGCTCAACTCGCAAAGACATCCGTCAAAAACATAGCTCAAACAAGAATCAAGAAAACGTGTCTCTACTTGAGGAAGCATCAATTTCTCAGTTCTCTTTAGAAATAAAATTTTTCTCTCAACCTTTGGAATTCCAATTCATCGCATAACACACTAACTCATCTCTCTTAACTTGGCATTCTCAACGATATGCTCAAGTTGAAATACATCATCCACACCTCAGATAGAGGCTCTATCGACTCCACCGAAACTTTCTCTCAACAACTCCTCTACCGACATAATTAATTTGACAGATGACTTCCAATGCATCTCAAAATAGATCTCACATACAAACACATCACCTCAATCTTTTAAGAATAAACAACTCAAAATTCTCAGCACACACATTCATATACTTCATCAAAAGGATTCTATCAATGATCATCCCATTGTTCGGAATCCACTCTTATTCTACTTCCTCTACACATAATCATTGGGCGACTCAAGGTCCTAGCAAAAAGAATACGAAGCCCAAAACTATACTCCAAGAGTCCTACCATGAACTTCTCATATAGAAAATAGGGGAAACCTCAAATTAAATCCCTAAAATTCTCACAATCCAAACATACTCGCATTGACATCAACACGAAAACATTTCTTCGATCCAATTATCTTTATCAAGATTCTAACTCTTAGAGAGTTACTTAGTAAGTCCAAGTCTTTCCTGGCAATAATCCAACGATCCCGGCTATCTCATTAATCTCTTTAACGATCAGATTACTTTGCTAATACTACTCTCATTACAACACCATCATAATTCATCTGCACAACCGTGCAAGGTACCTAATCGTGACACTCTAATAAATCGAGTAAGATTCCCCATCCTTTCGAAAATTCTAATGTTCCACCCGAATTGAACAATGGATCTTGGATCACAAATCTTCATAGGTTCTAATGGTTGCAACAATGCAATCAGTTTGGCCTCCAAAGCAAACATTATGTATCAATAAAATTCTCTCCAAGAATTACACATTTAAATTAGTTCATCCTTCAACGCTCTCGATTAACTTACAATCCATGGTCTCACAACCACATTGAAAAACACTTGAAAACCAATGTGAAACGAATCGTGGATCCTTCCTCAAAAGAAAAAGCAAATGAAGACATTTATTGCTTGAAGTAAACACGGACCAAGGGAAATAGTCACTTAGGCAAAGAACTCAAAACATAAGAGAAAGTCAACAATCGAGGGCTCAAGCCCTACTGAAGCGAATACCACACCACAAAAGAGGAAAACGTAATGCCCTTTGAAAATTGATAAACCCTTATGGAACAATTGCATAAGGTTCAAGCACACTCAAACAAACTGCAAAATGCGAAACGATTTAAATCTCAAGCACTTATACTTCACTCCTTCCTTTAACAAGGAAAGTTATTCTCTGTGATTACTACATCACTTTGCTAGCTTAACACATGATAGGCTCTTAAAACCCAAATCACAGGAACCACTTAAGAACCAATAAAATTCTTTCGACATGTCACTTGCTCGAATCAAACTCAATCACCACAACACTCAAGAGGTCCAAATAATCACAACCAAAACTCAAACACTTTTACTAAATCCAATTTACGAAAGACGATCAAATTACTTTATTTCTAAAAGAATCATCTCCACACACACAAGTCACAATCTCTTGCAGATAATCTTACTAACATCAAGAATAATATACTCTGAATACGAATATTTATCATCAACTATTCCATTAGAAAGCCCCCAAAGTTTCACCAAATTGTTTCATACTACCTTTTCATCCCATCTTCAAACGCAGTGTATACCAAAACCATACTACCCTACTACATCACTTCTTAAGTTTAGAAGGGTCTACCACACAATTGAAAAGGTCCTACCAAAAATCTTTCATCAAGGCCACATTATCATCCGATGTTTTCACAATCATGCGGGCATAAGCCATCTATTATAACATTTCTTCAACTTGTAGTGTTGCTCAACATCAAACTTCAACACACAATGCTTATACTCAATCATTGTTATTATCCACCGGCTTCATTATGAAATCCAGCTTGCTACCTACTTTTCTTCCCAAGTCATATGGATATTTACAAGCACATATTCAATTGTTCCTCCTCATATTTGGATTTCGGCAACATACCCTAAAACTTCAAAGATCGAAATCTTCTATCCATCAAAAGTCTCAACAACACTACAACCAAATTCATCGCGTCATTCTATATAGAAGAACTACATAGAACTCCTCCCATGAATTCTAGATCCACCGATATTCAATCCATTGAGCTGGTTGTTCACAAGTCCAATAACTAATCATACTAGGGAATATGTAAATCTAGCATTTCCTCTAGTTTCCCTTTCCACACATTTAAATTAATCTATGGGAACCAAAGAGCCCAACAAGTTTAGCAACCTAAACGATTTTAATGATCAGACTAATTCATCAATGATCCATACTTCTTAATATCTCTATTGACTCTAAATAGGTATGGACATACTCTCCGTCGCTACTCATATATACAGTTCATCAAGAACTAGTAGAAGACAACAACAACTTAATCAATTTTACTTCCAAGGTTGCTAATTAATATTAATTACGCACCACACCAATGACTCAACTTGATACCCATGCCATAACGAGTTATTTGATTACAATCTCTGATTTAACCATAACAAGGCATCACAAAAGGATTTTTAACAATTTCCACCAGAAAAGAGATGCATTAAACTTCAACACTTAATAATCCAAAAGAAATACATAGAGCTAAAGCTTTCTCATGTTAACAAATTTGCAATAAACTCTCATTACCCAAACTTTCAAACGAATACATGAGTCGTTCTTTTTCCAATGAGAAAGAAGAAACAACCATGGAATTATCAAGAATGCCAATTGAGGATGATCACAAATAGTAAAAACAGCTCAACAATGGAAAACAATACTTGTTTCAGAGAACCATTAGAGACAATTGAAACACAACAATTAACATGAACCACGAACCCAAGAAAATTTCATCATCCACCACGAACAAGAATTTGCCAAGATTGAGGTCAAGAAAGAAATCAACTTTCTAAAACACTCACGCTCAACTCCTCGCAACTAAGGTATTCTGTGGTAACTACTTTATGCGCCTACCACGAACGGTGGTATAGCCTGACAAAGTCCAAGGCCACAACCACGGCCTCCACTTCTTAACAACCATTATCGACACGCATAAACAATATAATCACATATGATCATACACGATCATCTCATGACAATCATAGAATAGATTCATAGATATAGAATGTCATAACATATCATAGCATACGCAAGAAAGATAGCACATAGGCAATTCGACAATTGCTCAATAAATAAAACATAACAACAGATAATGCGAAAGTAATGTAATTCCCAACCCCACCTACTGTGCACAGTGTGTCAATTTAATATTTTTCTATTAACCACGGACCTAAAGCCCGCTCGATACCAATCAGAACACCCTAACCTGCATATGAGCTCGAATGCTACTAAACTAACCTTAGACAAACCTAACCAAGGTAATTTTAGTCAATTTTGACTGAACCTCCCTTGTAGAGTTAACTACATGGAGGTTCCAACACTGATAAGTATTAATTAACTACACCACCATCCCGAGACATCAATAAGTATTCATAGCATATTAAGTAACTGCAAAACCAAGGAGGTATGAAGTACCACTACTCATCATTATTACACTTAACATGTCGCATGATATAACATAACAAAACCTTTAAGTGACTTGCTCAATTATTAAATTAGGTCCAAGATCATTCAACTTTATTTGATTCAGGTGAGGTGTCGTGAATATCAATCTACTCCTCCCATGCATGATGTTCCCGGATCGGGTACCTAAAACAACAATAAAACAAGAGTGAGCCCACAGATCGGCAAGTACAAAACAACAGCTTATAGCATCGTGATCCAAAGCAAGAAACGATCAATAAGACATCTCACATGCAAATGCAATGCTCAAGGATCCTTTTCTTTATCTTTCTTTGTGCATTACACCGGTAATGCAAAGTATGCAACCGCTGTCGATACCCATGCTCGCGGCGCGCACGCACAAGGACCAATTGCCCATTACTCCGCAAGTAATGGGGACCTCATGCCCACACTCCACGAGTGTGGGGATCTCGGCCCGCCACATTCATGACGGGATCTCAAAGGAAATATACTTGGTCACCACGTGACTAAGCCTCAATATGATCTCAATATGCACATGCTCATCATTTAATCATCATCAAATTACCACAAGACAATAACATCATACGACAATAGAGCATGGACATAATTGAAACATCCACCAATCTTAACCAACATCATGCTAACAATCTCACTATGCCACCACATATCGAAAAAGCACACAAACATAACCAATCAATCACAACCACGAATCAAACAATGCACTTGCCTTAACGCGAGAGAACGTGAGGACGTGAAGACGGTGATGCCCCGTACCACTCTCCCACCTAAATCAATTAGGAACATAAACTAAGACCATAGTAATGAACCACAAGAATTATACAAGTAATCACATTAGCCATAACTTGCAACGCCATCCCGACTCCCAATTTCTAATTACTGACCAGATCCTCCGTGAACAGTCATGATGTAAAATTCATATCTTTCCGCATGAGTACAAATTAGGTGTTCTAGGACTTCATTGAAAGGTAATTAAATTATCTAAATAAACTTAGTTGGGGAGCCGTTTGATTCTACCATCTACTGCCCCTAGCAAACCAATCTATCGACATCGAATTCACGCTGGTTCTCGGACAAGACACTAAAACCTCCATAACGCATTACCCTTGATGCCGCTGAAGGTCGCGAACCACGGATGGCGATCCCTCTTCCTTCTCTTCTCCTTCCTTTCTTCTTCTTCCTTTCTTTCCTTCTTTTCTCCTCTATGCATAGAAGGGGGGGAGGACATCAATGGAGCGCAAGGGGAGGAGGTGTTGGACCAAGGCGTCAATGGAGAGGAGAGTGGCGGCTCTAGGAGGAAGGAGGGGCAAGGGAGGGGCTCTAGGGTTTCAGCCGCCCTCCTCTATCCCACTTGGTCGGCCTCCACATGGGCCTCCTAGGCTAAAGGCCCGAGGCCCAGGTTCTCCCTACTTTATTTATGTGCAGCGAACACTTGTTTCTGTTATTATGTTTCATTTTGTTGAGCAATTGTTGAATTGCTTCTGTACTATCATCCTTGTTGGTAATATATGATCTGCTATGATATTCAATATCTATGAACTAATTCTATGATTGTCATGAGATGATCCTGTATATTCATAATGGAGTATTTTGGTGAAGCGTGTTGTTAATGGATGATAAAAAGTGGAGGTCGTGGTTGTTACTCTGGGATTCACCAGGTTACACCACTGTTCGCAGAACGTGGTTAGAGGAGTAGTTACCCCGAGTACCATAGTTTCAGGTGTTAAGCGTGAGTTGCTTTAGAAAGTTGTTCTCTTTCTTGATTTCTGAATTTGGCAATTCTTGTCCTGTGGTGGTTGATGAAGTTCTCCTGGGTTAGTGGTTCATGATAGTTTATGGTTTTCAATATATCCCTCTCGGTTCTCTGAAATAATCATTGCTTTTTGACTGTTGAGTTGCTTTTACTACTTGTGATCGTTGTCAATTGGCAAGATTGATGTTTTCATGGTTGCTTCTTCTTTCTCATTGAAAAAGAATGACTCATTTACTCGTTTGATAGCTTGGTTAGTGAGAGTTTTCACGTAAGTTCGCTTGCATGGGAAAGCTTTGGCTTTATGCTTTCTTTGGATTACTTGAGCGTTGAGGTTTGAAGTCTCTCTTTGTCTGTAGTAAGGTGTTAGAATCCTTTTGTGATGTCTTGCCATGCTTAAAATGAGAAGTTATAACTAAACGAATAAATTGTTACGATATGAGTTACCAAGTTGGGTTATTAGCATGGTGCAAATCAATTATTCTTAACTACCATCCATGAAAGTGAAATTGATTAATTTGAAATGTCCTTGTATTTGATACATGGTGTAGGTTAAATAAAGACTGCCCATATCCGTTCGTAACCTATAGATCTTACGTAAGAGCTAGATTTGTCTATTTCTGGTATGCTAAAATTGTTGAAACTTGCATAAAGGACCGGATGGGTGCCGTGTATTGATTCGTGAAACCTTGTTTATAGAAAATTATGTTAGTGAATCTTTAATCATGTTTTGAAATGATTTCGAACAAAGGTGAAATGTGAATCTATGTTTACATATGGTTATGTGATTACAAATGGAATTAGTAATGTATGTACACACATGATTAATACCATCATCGATTGTTAATGAGTTACCAAGAAGGTGTTAAGCAACACCAATAGTTAGTAGATTAATTTCGTAAGTAGTCTTTGCTATCGTGCTTGTGATATTGATATTGCTTAGCATAATCTTGTTATAATAAATTTGTTTCAACCTTGTGGTTTGTATTCCTTTGGAAAGTTTTAGGATGGAGTAATAAAGTTTGATGATTCTCGGTATTAGTGTATGTTGTCGATGTTATTAAATCGCCAAAATTGTGAGAATGAGGTTAATTCGTAGTAATTGATCACCTATGGTGATATTATCTAAATGATCAAATTTCAAGTTTTATGTTCATGATGTTTTGAGGGTTCAGCTTTTATGTGGTAAATGAAGTTTATCGAGTAGCTTATATGTTCCAAAGTTATAATGGTTCTTGATGATGCAAGTGCTTTGATTTCGAATACTTATTTGTTCTTATCTCATTAGGTTCGATATTCTCTTCTTGTGAGGCTTATGCTTTCAATCGTGGACTCCACTTATGTTCTATAAGTTCATTGCTTAATTGGTTTCTTCCTTGGTCCGTGTTCAAGCAGTGGTAGATGAGTTTTCTAGTTGGTGAAAGTCGTTTCCATTTGTCTCTTCTTTTGAGAAAGAATCAACCCATTCTTTTCACATGGGTCTTTCAAGTGTACCCATAGTAATTTGATCGCCTTTGGTGATATCGTTCGATGAGAATATTTCAAGTTTAGCTTTTGTGATATTTTCTTTGAGCTATTGAATCACCGTAGCTGAAATTATTTTAAATAAATTGAGGTATTGAATTGCCTTGTTGCTTCTTAAGAGATTCATGTGATTGAATCTTAACGGATTTGGTTTGAGTTGGCAACGTGAAGTCGCAATTAAAGAAAATTATGTTGGTTCCTTAAAAGGAGATTAACTCGCTTGCTTTTCATGAAATCCCGTAATTGGAAAAGTTTTGAGTTTGGTGATTGAGATTATTTGGATCTCATGTTCTTGTGTAGTTGAACGGTTCTGAACAAATATGACGTATTGAAGAATTTCATTGGTTCTTAATTAGTCCTTGTGGATTGGACTAAAGATCTTATCTTGTACGTTGTGGCAAAGCGATGTTAGTCAAAGAATTAATTTCAATGTTAAAGGAAAGAGTGCAGTAGGAATATTTGAGAATTTGAGTCAAGTTTTGTAACTTGTAGTCATTCGAATTGTTCATAAACTTTTTTGCTCTTTTCACTCAAGAGTTGTCGAGTTTCAATCGCAATGCTATTTCTCTTAATGGTGGTTATTTGCTATTCCCTTTTCGATGGGTGCGTGCCCTCCGCTGTGAACTCAACTTTCGTTGTCCCAGATCTTCATTACATTATTTCTTTTGGTTTCGTGCTCACCGTGGGCAAGCAACATTTTCCCGTGGTGAAATTTGTCCTTGTTCGTCTCTTTCTTTGAGAAAGGATCAATAGTTTTGTGTTGCGAGATCTTTACAAAGCGTAATTTTGGCAACGTGTGGTGGTGGTTAAGTAATTGTAGTGGTGAGATTTTGCTACCAAACTATTGGAGGAATGGTAGAAGATGAATTGGTTTTGACTGTACCTCTTGGAAGGAAGTAGATTCTGGATGGATTGTATGGCTTCGAAGAAAAAACTGTATAGTGTTTGACTAAGTAGAACCTATGGTATAGTGTAGTTCCAGAACTTTGGTTCATGTGGAAATGTTGGGGATTATCAAATGTATGGAAACCTTAATCAATTTTATAGAGTAACATAATTGGAAAGTATTGCGATGTTGTGTGAGTGATTCCTGATGATGTCAATGAGTGAGAATGTCGGAATCGTGGGGATGTTAGAGATTTAATCCGATGATTTCATTATTTGTTATAAGAGGAATTCGTTGTAGAGGTGTAACACCCCAGCCAGACATGAGCCTGGAATACTACTAAACTAACCTTAGACAAACCTAACCAAGGTAATTTTAGTCAATTTTAATGTAACCTCCTTGTAGAGTTAACTACATGGAGGTTCCAACACATGATAAGTATTAATTAACTACACCACCATCCCGAGACATCAATAAGTATTCATAGCATATTAAGTAATCGCAAAACCAAGGAGGTATGAAGTACCACTACTCATCATTATTACACTTAACATGTCGCATGATATAACATAACAAAACCTTTAAGTGACTTGCTCAATTATTAAATTAGGTCCAAGATCATTCAACTTTATTTGATTCGGGGTGAGGTGTGTGTGAATATCAATCTACTCCCTCCCATGCATGATGTTCCGGATCGGGTACCTAAAACAACAATAAAACAAGAGTGAGCTCACGACTCAGCAAGTACAAAACAACGCTTATAGCATCGATCCAAATCAAGAAACGCATCAATAAGACATCTCACATGCAAATGCAATGCTCAAGGATCCTTTCTCTTTATCTTTCTTTGTGCATTACACGGTAATGCAAAGTATGCAATCGCCGCATACCCATGCGTATGTGTGCGTACGCCGCAGGACCAATTGCCCATTATCCGCAGTAATGGGGACCTCATGCCCACACTCCACGAGTGTGGGGATCTCGAGCCCGTCACATTCATGACGGGATCTCAAAGGAAAACATACTTGGTCACCACGTGACCAAGCCTCAATATGATCTCAATATGCACATGCTCATCATTTAATCATCATCAAATTACCACAAGACAATAACATCATACGACAATAGAGCATGGACATAATTGAAACATCCACCAATCTTAACCAACATCATGCTAACAATCTCACTATGCCACCACATATCGAAAAAGCACACAAACATAACCAATCAATCACAACCACGAATCAAACAATGCACTTGCCTTAATCATGAGAGAACGTGGGGACGTGAAGACGGTGATGCCCAGTACCACTCTCCCACCTAAATCAATTAGGAACATAAACTAAGACCATAGTAATGAACCACAAGAATTATACAAGTAATCACATTAGCCATAACTTGCAACGCCATCCCTGTAATACCCCAAGTCTATTTAAGTGAAAAGAAAGAATTAGAGAGAAGAACCAACTAGAAAAATAGAGTTAACAGAGGATTAGAGGGGGTTTCTGCAATTATTCGACAACCTGGGCCTCAGGCTTTGGCCCAGGAGGCCCAGGAGGGGCCGGCCACCAACAAAAAGAAGGGGGAAACCCTAGGGTGGTACTGTAGCACGGCATGCTACAGTAGCCGCCACTGCATAAAGACCACCGTGAAAGAGCACCCCCGCCTCCTTGCGCTGTCTCCTTCGGGTGCTGCCGACCAAGAAAAAGAAGAAGAAGAAGAAGAAGAAGAAGAGGAAGGGGAAGAGGGAGAGGATCTTCTTCGTAGGGGTGGTTTGTCATCTCCCTGCGATTCTTCAAGGGTAACCTCACCCCTTTGATCCGATGCGTTTTTGGATAGTTAATCAATGTCGGTATTTCTGTCTCCTCAGGACAGATCGTGTTAGACAAACGTTTTGATGTAGTTAAGTTTGGATTCAGTCTTGGGCTTCTCCTAGAGAGTTGTAGAGGACGTCAATAGCTTTCAATGAAGTGCTAGATCGTATTTTTGGGACCTCTGTAGCAAACGTTATGAATTTATTAGTGCGACTGTCCTGCGAATCTGTCAGCGTTTGGACAGTCTGTAGAAATCTGGTTAAAACCATAAGTTACAGAGGGAATTAGAGGATCTCAGTATAACGAAAGTTGTAGACAATTGTCGTAGCTTTCAGGGAAGCACAAGAACGCAAAATTTGGATAAACGAGCTGAAAGTTATGATTGTTTTAGTGTTCTGTCCAGAGGTCATGACGTGAAATCGATGTTTTGTTAATTAGGTTAAAAAGGATTTTAGATGGCCGAATCAGGGAGTCTCACCAACTAGGTTTAGTTGGGGAATTTGATAACCTTTCAATGAAGTCTAAGAACACCCAATTTAGACCCCTATACAGAAAGATATGAATTTTAGAACTTGACTGATTACAGAAGGCACAAATCAGCATTTAGGAAATTGGAGTCGGGATCGCGTTGTAAGCTAAGGCTAGTTTGTGTTTGCTTTTGTAATTTTTGTGGTTCATTACTGTGGTCTTAGCTTATGATCTTAATGTATTAGGTGGGGGATTGGTACCGGAGGCAGCACCGCCACGCCCTCCATCTCAAACGGTTAAGGCAAGTGCATTGTTTGTTATATGGGTGTGATTGATTGGCTATGTTTGTGTGCTTTTTATATATGATTGCATAGCTGGCTTACTTGATGATTGTTTAAGTATGGTGATTGCTCAAATTATGCTTATGCTTTATTGTGGTACAATGTTGTTGTCTTTGGTAAGATTGATGATGAATAAGAGATAAGCATATGCATATTGAGAACATGTTGAGGCTTGGTCACGGTGACCAAGCATGTTTCCTTGAGATCCCCGTCATGAATGTGACGGGCTCGAGATCCCCACACTCGTGGAGTGTGGGTTGAGGTCCCCATTACTTGCGGAGTAATGGGCAATTGGTCTCGTGCGTGCGCGCACGTGCATGGGTATGCGGCGGCGGTTGCATACTCCGTGACAGTGTAATGCACATGAAAGATAAAGAGAAAGGTTCCTTGAGCATTGCATATGCATATGAGATGTTTTAATGATGCTTACGATTATGGATGCTAATGTTATAACCTTTGTGGTATGCCTTTATTTTGTACTTGCGAGTGCGTGGGCTCACTCTTGCTTCATTATTGTTTTAGGTACCCAATTCAAGAACGGCATGCATGGGAGGAAGTAGACTTGATTTGGATTCACTCATCGCCACTCATCTTTAAAGTTGATTAAGTTTTAGTCGTACCTCAATAATTTAGCAAACTGCTTAGGAGTTGATTATGATTATGATTATGCCTCATGCAATGGATTAAGTGTAATAATGATGAGTAGTGTAATTAAGACTCCTTTGGATATGCTAGTTGGTTAGTATGTTTTGAACGCCTATTGATGATTCTGGATGTTGGATTAATTGTTTATGATTTACCTAAATGTTGGAACCTCCATGTTGTTAACATGTTAAAGGAGGTTATGTCGAAATTTGGTAGTTTGAACTTGGTTTTGAAGTTTTTAATGTTAGTTTAGTAGCATTCCAGGCTCACGTTGGGCTGGGGTGTTACAATCCCGACTCCCAATTTCTAATTACTGATCTGTATCCTCTGTGAACAGTCATGATGTAAAATTCATATCTTTCCGTACAGTAGTCCAAATTAGGTGTTCTAGGACTTCAATGAAAGGTAATTAAATTATCTAAATAAACTTAGTTGGGGAGCCGTTTTGATTCTACCATCTACTGCCCTAGCAAACCAATCTATCAGACATCAGAATTCACGTCGGGTTCTCTGGACAGTACACTAAAACCTCCATAACGTTTG